>ONZH01014273.1:0-60038 GCA_900303285.1 Rhinella marina
ACATGTAGTGCTGTTACAGTACAGGGATAATACATGTAGTTGCTGTCACAGTACAGGATAATACATGTGTGAGTCGCAGTACAGGGATAACACATGTAGTGCTGTCACAGTAACAGGGATAATACACACAGTGATATAACATGACAGGGATAATACATTGTAGTGCTGTCACAGAACAGGGATAATACATGCAGTGATGTCACAGTACAGGGATAATACATGTAGTGATGTCACAGTACAGGGATAATACATGTAGTGCTGTCACAGTACAGGGATAATACATGCAGTGCTGTCACAGTACAGGGATAATACATGTAGTGCTGTCACAGTACAGGGATAATACATGTAGTGCTGTCAAAGTACAGGGATAATACATGTAGTGCTGTCACAGTACAGGGATAATACATGTAGTGCTGTCACAGTACAGGTATAATACATGTAGTGCTGTCAAAGTACAGGGATAATACATGTAGTACTGTCACAGTACAGGGATAATACATGTAGTGCTATCACAGTACAGGGATAATACATGTAGTGCTGTCAAATTACAGGGATAATACATGTAGTGCTGTCACAGTACAGGGATAATACATGTAGTGATGTCACAGTACAGGGATAATACATGTAGTGCTGTCACAGTAAAGGGATAATACATGTAGTGCTATCACAGTACAGGGATAATACATGTAGTGCTGTCAAAGTACAGGGATAATACATGTAGTGCTGTCACAGTACAGGGATAATACATGTAGTGATGTCACAGTACAGGGATAATACATGTAGTGCTGTCACAGTACAGGGATAATACATGTAGTGATGTCATAGTACAGAGATAGTACATGTAGTGATGTCACAGTACAGGGATAATACATGTAGTGCTATCACAGTACAGGGATAATACATGTAGTGCTGTCAAAGTACAGGGATAATACATGTAGTGCTGTCACAGTACAGGGATAATACATGTAGTGCTGTCACAGTACAGGGATAATACACACAGTGATATAACAGTACAGGGATAATACACACAGTGATATAACAGCACAGGGATAATACACACAGTGCTGTCACAGTACAGGGATAATACATGTAGTGCTGTCACAGTACAGGGATAATACATGTAGTGCTGTCACAGTACAGGGATAATACATGTAGTGCTGTCATAGTACAGGGATAACACATGTAGTGCTGTCACAGTACAGGGATAATACATGTAGTGCTGTCACAGTACAGGGATAATACATGTAGTAATGTCACAGCACAGGAATAATACATGTAGTGCTGTCACAGTACAGGTATAATACATGTAGCGCTGTCACAGTATAGGGATAACACATGTAAGGCTGTCACAGTACAGGGATAATACATGTAAGGCTGTCACAGTACAGGGATAATAAATGCAGTGATGGCACAGTACAGGGATAATACATGTAGTGCTGTAACAGTAAAAGGGTGACTGTGAGTGACTCATTTAAACTTACTGGCCTATAGTTCCCGGGCTCTGTTTTTGGACCCTTTTTGAATATTGGCACCACATTTGCTATATGCCAATCCTGTGGAACACTCCCTGTCAGTATAGAGTCCTTAAATATCACAAATAAGGGTCTGGCTATGACATTACTTAATTCTCTTAGGATACGGGGGTGTATGCCATCCGGTCCTATCGATTTGTCTATTTTAATCTTTTTAAGACGCCGCTGTGCTTCTTCTTGGGTCAGACAGGGCACTTTTAATGGGGAATTTACTTTTATATTCTGCATTTCATCTGACAGTTTATTTTCCTCAGTGAATACAGTGGTGAAAAAAGATATTTAGTAGCTTTGCTTTCTCCTAATCGCTCTCTGCAACTGCCCCCTCATTACTCTGTAAGGGGCCGACACCTTCAGGTTTATACTTTATACCATTTATATAATTAAAGAACATTTTAGGGTTAGTTTTACTCTCTTTGGCGATTAATCTCTCGGTCTCTAGTTTGGCTGTTTTTATTTGTCTTTTACATATTCTATTTTTTTCCTTATAGTTTTTCAGTGCTTCCTCGCTCCCCTCCTGTTTTAGTGATTTAAATGCTTTCTGTTTGTCATTTATTGCTTTCTTTACAGTTCTATTTATCCAAATTGTTTTTTTCTTGTTTCTTACCCTTTTATTCCCATAAGGTATGTACCTCTCACAATTAGATATTAGAATGCTTTTAAAAATCTCCCATTTTGTGGCTGTATTTTTATTTTTGAGGACTTTGTCCCAGCTACTTAGGCCTATGGCCTCTCTTAGTTGGCTAAATTTTGCTTTTTGAAGTTTGGTATTTTTGTTCCTCCCTGAAGAAACGCTCTTTTGAATGACAATTGGAAGATTATTATTTTATGGTCACTATTTTCCAGGTGTCCCCCAACCTGCACATCTGTTGTTCTGTCAGGTCTATTGGTTAATACTAAGTCCAGTATGGCCGTCCCTCTAGTCGGGTCCTGAACCAGTTGGGAAAGGTAATTGTCTTTGGTTATTTCCAAGAACCTGTTTGCTTTATGAGATATATAGGTTTCAGTTTCCCAGTCTATATCTGTGTAGTTGAAGTCTCCCATAATAAAGACCTCATTATGATTTGCTGCCTCGTGTATTTAGTTTAAAAGTAGATTTTCTGTGGACTCTATTATATTAGGTGGCTTGTAATAAACTCCTATTAGTATTTTATTATTGTTTTTGGCTCCATTTATTTCTACCCACAGTGACTCCACATCTTCATGTCCCTCACTTATATCTTCCCGGAGTGTGGGCTTTAGACAGGACTTTGCATAAAAGCAGACCCCTCTCCGGTTTTGACGATCCTTTCTAAACAGACTGTAACCCTGTACGTTAACCGCCCAGTCATAGCTATCATCCAGCCATGTCTCAGTTACTCCCATTATCCTCCTCACATATCACTAATTCCAGTTCTCCAGTTTTATCTCTCAGTAGAGAAATTTTTCAGTAGAGAAATTAAAATGGCCACTGTCAGATTCCTTCACATGGATGAAATGTGAAAAAATCCAGCTCACCTCACAATCCACCCTTCATGCAGGGAACGCGCCAGGCAAATCTCTACAACGGATGCAATAAGAACAAAAAAGTTCCAGCACTTGTAATAAGATTGTTTTGCTCTTTATTTTTCCTTTGTAGCAAATAACTCACATGGACACAACACTCCACCTCAGCAAAGTTGGCGCGTTTCGAACACAGGTGTGTTCTTAGTCGTAACTGGGTCGTGTCCATGTGAGTTATTTGCTACAAAGGAAAAATAAAGAGCAACACAATCTTATTACAACTGCTGGAACTTTTTTTGTTCTTATTGCATCCTTCACATGGATTCTGTCCTAATGACAGCAGAATGGCCTGAGTTAGAATGCAGAGCAGAAGCTGTGTGGAAGCTCAGTTCTCTGCTTTATCGGCCCTGTAAAACACTATATCATCTACAGATCACAGTTGTCATCTGTGCCTGCCTCGGAGCTCACTTCTCAACCATACTCACTGGAATGAAGGACCGGACACACATGCTGGAAAGTGTTTGCTAATGACACACCTCCCCCAATGCAGCATGTGTTTCTGGTCCTTCATTCCAGTGAGTACGGTTGAGAGGTGAGCTCGGAGGTACAGATGACAAGTGTGATCTGTAGATGAGATAGTGTTTTTTTACAGGACTGATAAAGCAGAGAACGAGCTACTGCTCTCTGCTCTGCCTGCATTCTAACTCAGGTCATTCTGCTGTCATTAGGACGGATTCCATGTTAAAAAAATCTGACAGTGACCATTTTAATTTCTCTACTAATCATCCCTAGAGAAAACGAACCATTATAAATTATTGAAGGCATAAAAGACATTATTCATATTAATTTTCTTTTTCAATATTTTTTTTTTCCTAGAGAACCCATTTAAGTCCCTATCTTTTAGAAATAATGTAGCTTGTGGCACTGTACGCAAAAATCAGAGAGGCCTCCCTAGGTTTCTTCTCAGGAAGTTTCCCAGAAAGGGTGATAGCTGGGTTGTCTGCGATGTGAACATGTTGGTTAAGTACAAGCACAAGAGGGATATCCTTGTACTGACCACAGTTCACAGTAACAGCAGCTCCACTGCTCCTGTACAAGGTACCTCTACCCCTAAGTCAGACTGCATCCTGGACTACAATATGTACATGGGATGGGTTGACCTCTCAGATCAGGTGCTGAAGCCATACAGTGCAATGCGGAAAACAAAGCTGTGGTACAAAAAGCTGCCTGTGTACATTGTACAGACTGTACTGTGTAATGATTATGTGTTATTTTGATCTGCAGGCTAGATGGGAATATTCCTTCATTTTCAAGAGGTGGTGATCAAGGCCCTAATTTTTCAAAACCAGGAAGTAGAGGGCCCCAGTACTTCTGGACGTTTTGGTGGATGTGTTTTACCAGGGCAACATTTCCCTGGTTAAGTCCTCCAAACAGCAAGGCAGGTAAGGACTCAAAAATGCAGAATGTGTTCCAAAATGGGGGATAAGAAAGGACACAATTTATCACTGTGAAAAGTGCCCTGAGAAACCTGGCCTGGGCATAAAGAATTGCGTCAAAGTGTACCACTCAACCATGAATTATTAATTTTATCCTTTATGCACTCTGTAATTTTACCACCTTATTACACTGTTATATGCTCCACATAGTTTACATATTTACTTTTCACCATCCATTACACATTCAAATTAGGCCTCAAATGTCATGGTGCACCTTCACTTCAGAGCCCTGTTGTATATCCAGACAACAGTTAAGGGTCACATGCAGGGTGTTTTACAAACAGGAAAAACAGTATAATAATCACAGAGCTGACTTTTCACTGTGGCACAAATTGGGCACAACATATTGGGCACTGAAATGGGATATCTGTGGAAAATTTGCAATTTTCATTTTTTACCATCCAGTACACATTCTTTTCTGGAAAACACAAGGTTAAAATGCTCACTACACTCCTCAATAAATGCCTCAAATGATGTGGTTTATAAAATGAGTTACTTTTTGGGGGTTTTCACTGTAAGGGTACCTCAGAGTCTCTTCAAATGCAACAGGGTGCCCAAGAACCATTCCAGCAAAATGGTGTCCATTTTCCTTCTGAGCTCTGCAGTGTGCCCATACTGCAGTTCATGACCACATATTTCATATTGCAGTTTCTGTAAACTGCAGAATATAATCAGGATAATTAATATAGAAGTTTTTTTTTTGCTGCTAACCCTTGCTGAGTTATAGAACAAATAGATTACAATGGAATATCTGCAAAGGAAATGAAATTTATCCTCCATTTTGCCTTAGTTGCTATGGAACACCTAAACGGTTAACAAAGTTTCTAAATTCAGTTTTTGATAAATTGAGGGGTATAGGTTTTAAATTGTGGTCATTTATGGATGGTTTCTGTTGTGTCAGCCCCTCAACATCACTTCAGAACTGACTTGCTCCTTAAAAAGTCAGTTTTGGAAATATATGAAAAAAATATAAAGAAATTGTGAGGAATATGACTTATGATCCCCTGCCAACCCCTTTTGTGTCACAGCCATGTCACATATGGCCACCCTGAGTACAATAGAAAACAGGATAGGAGACCCAGCTTATCAGGGGGCAGTTCTACGACCCCGGAGGGGGACGTGGCACTGGAACTTCGACATGTCTAGGATCCACGGTTGGGGAGATATGTGTAATTCCTAGCAGAAACCCGGCAGCTTAGCTGCGTTTGGTCTCATAACATGCCTTGGCATGAGGTGGACCCACTGGCACAGGAGACCTACCAGTGGCATGTTATGAACCATAACAGATTTTGGAGGTTTTTCTGGCCCAAGTGGAGGGAGCGGGGAGTATGACACCCCAGGGAGTAGAGGGGGCGGGGACTACATAGGTATAACAGTACTGGCCTAACCAGAGGCCAGGCGTCTTGTTCTAAGGAAAGGTCACCGCCTGTACGGTGTTGGAATAGGCCCAGGGAACCCGCTGACGTCACCGCCTTTCACGTGACTACAGCAAAGCCTAACATCTAATGGTAACTGACTCTACAATCTGTTTATCCTGCTTGTATCCCCTACTATCCTTGTAACTGTAATCGGACCATTCTATATATCATTCGTTATGTGTATAGTGTTTTTGTTTAGTGAGCCCTTAAGGCGATTAAATATACAATTTAATCTTGAGTTGTTCTGTTATCTTGATCCACAAATCCCACATTCGCGTTCTCTGTAATATTTTTATATGCTACCCGGGTTGGCTCCTGACCTGATATAACCCGTTAACGGACCAGCTTATATCAAACGAGAGCTGGTGGCAGTACTACTGGGCTGATAGACTTGGTTTCGCTAGTGATAGCGAAAAGAGTCAGGGTTTGTGAGCGAGTATAGCTCCACGCAGGGATCGTGTGGGCTACCCTCCCTCCCTTTTTGTGCCTTCTTGTGCCCGCGTGGACAGAGGGTGTCTGTGAAAAAACCGTGCCAAACGTAACCTTACACACCCCGAGGGGGCGTGGAACGTCACGTGTTTGTAGCTGAGGATTGAACCGTACCACGTGATCCCCACGGAAGCACACGCAGGGCGAGGTGGCGGGGTTGCGGTCACAGAAATAAAAAATGAAAATCAGACATCATATAGTACATGACAATACCTTTCTAACAAAGCTAGAACCAGAACAAAGGTAGGTTCAGAGATTTCCCCATTCATTGCTCTAATTGCTCTGCTAGATTATCTTCAGCCTGGAAGCTCAGGAGGTGTTTCCTTTCTGCTGCAGTTCTCTCCCTGTAACTACCACAGCTTCCAACTGAACATATGGCTGGTGGTAGTTGAAGATTTAAACAAAAAATATGGAAAAGTGTCACGACCGTAGACAGGGAAACTTACCCACACGGTGAACCCTAACTTGAACCTAGCTCGCTGACCCTGCCTACTTGCCGAACAAGCGCTAGGTGGAAAGTCCACAACTAGTTGACCATCCCTATACTGGTAAGTGCAGGGAGCCAAACCAAGTGCCCGCGGTAAAAACTGCAGGAACCTGTTCACATACTGGAACCCAGAACAAACAAACACACAGAGAAGAGTCGTGCAGAAAACAGTCAAAGCCAGGAGGTCAATACAATACCAAATCACGAAACGGAAGGAGATCTCAAGTAGCCAAGCCAAGGGTCAATACCGGATGGGAAAACAGAGTACAAAATTGAGTCAAGCCAAGGTCAAATCCAATCCAATAGCAACAATCATAAACACACACTAGCAGTAAGGGAGCACAGCAAGGGAAAACCTATAATTAGCAAGGAGTATTGCCAGCAAGTGCTTCAAATAGAGAGCTAATCACTCCCAGCAAGCATGTGCGCTTACATCACCGGGGGCGTGGCTCAAGCGTCACATCATCACGGGGCTTGGCTAAATTGTGCATCACCAGCGGGTGTGGACAAAGCGGGACATCAAGAGGGGTGTGGCCTAAGTACCGACCACACATCAACAGGGAGGCGCGGCCTGACTGCAGCACTGGAGCTCAGACAGGCACGTTGGTGACAAAAAGAACAAACAGCAGATTTTATTGAATAGCTCAGTGGATATACAAAATTTTTAATTACATGCAATTATGATAGTATTCTGAACCAGGTGCTGCTTTGAAAAATGTAGAATACTTTTCGTGACACAAGCCCTTTAAAGGGAATGGGTCATCAGAAAATGACCTGCTGTTTAAATCACTTTTTCATATTTTTAAATAATGTTTGATGATGTTATTTTTAATTTTCCATGTCACTTTTTATATTTAAAGAAAAATCCTGCAGTTTTTGCACTGGCCACTATGTCTAATAATTGGCACCACTTCTTGTTCTGTACAGATCATTTTACTGCAGTTATCTCATTCTAATCCTGCCTGTAATGATAAGGAGATATCACCTCTGTGTAAAGATAAGACAGGATCCACAATTCACAATAGGTGATTGTCAGAGCTTATCTTTTCTTCCCTTGTACAATGACCTCTGCACAGGTCACAGAGCATGCCTAGAAAACTCTCCCATAGAAGTCAATAGTGTCCCCTCCTAACCATTGTTTCTATGGCCCATGGGGCTGCCGTAAAGCAATTTTCTTAGTACTTTCTAAATGCAGTTAAAGAGGACCTTTCATCACTCCTGACATTTAATAGCTTCATGCATTCCCCATGTAATAACAATTCTGGAGCATCTATTCTTATGTTTTTATGTTGTGCCATTCCTTTATTATTTGCACTAGAAGTTATGAATGAATTGATATTTGTCTTCAGTAAGGGAACAGAGGGAAGGTAACAAGTTGGGGGTGTGTACCTGCACAGACTGAAAATGGCAGCACTGATTGGCTAGAGTCAGTCTGTGCAGGTACACACCCCCTACTGGTCACCACCCCTCTGTTCCTTTACTGAAGGCAAATAGCAATTCATTCATAACTTCTAGTGCAAATAATAAAGGAAAGGCACAACACAGAGCCATAAGAATAGATGCTGTAGAATTGTTAGTACGTGGGGAATGGATGGAGCTATTAAAACAGGCATGTCAGGAGAGGTGAAAGGTCCTCTTTAAGAACAGCTCAGGCAACATGGCCGCCCCCATAATCATGTTCAGGAAATAAAATTACAAAATTTATAATCATAAAATGAAAACAGATTAGTAAAAAAAGGAGATATGCTGCTATCTGGTTTTAACTGGTAGATAAAATTTTTGGTAACACATTTCCTTTAAATCAATGTGACAGGCTAACCATAGCCACTTTCCTGCCCACATTTAAAAACTGGAGTGAGTGGAGTAAAAATATTCAACAAAAAGAAAAGCATAGATTGCACATTCACATGCTATGCATTGATCTATCATTGCTTCTCAGCGTTGTTAATATATATAGCCCCTTGGTGTGATGAGTGGGTGTCAGGAATAAGGTCCACCTTATCCTTAGTTATTAGAATGTTTGCAGTGATATTATGTGTTTTATGGTTATATGTCATAGTGTAACATATTCCAGTGTCACTTACCCGTATATACAGTCATGGCCAAAAGTTTTGAGAATGACACAAATATTATATTTTCACATGATCTGCTGCCCTCTGGTTTTTATGTGTGTTTGTCAGATGTTTTTATCACATACAGAAATATAATTGCAATCATATTATGAGTAACAAAAGCTTATATTGACAGTTAGAATGAGTTAATGCAGCAAGTCAATATTTGCAGTGTTGACCCTTCTTCTTCAGGACCTCTGCAATTCTCCCTGGCATGCTCTCAATCTACTTCTGGACCAAATCCTGACTGATAGCAGTCCATTCTTGCACAATCAATGCTTGCATTTTGTCAGAATTTGTAGGTTTTTGTTTGTCCACCCGTCTCTTGATGATTGACCATCAATGGGATTAAGATCTGGGGAGTTTCCAGGCCATGGACCCAAAATCTCTATGTTTTGTTCCCTGAGCCATTTAGTTATCACCTTTGCTTTATGGCAAGGTGCTCCATCATGCTGGAAAAGGCATTGTTGATCGCCAAACTGCTCTTGGACGGTTGGGAGAAGTTACTCTCGGAGGACATTCTGGTACCATTCTTTATTCATGGCTGTGTTTTTAGGCAAGACTGTGAGAGAGCTGATTCCCTTGGCTGAGAAGCAACCCCACACATGAATGGTTTCAGGATGCTTTACAGTTGGCATGAGACAAGACTGGTGGTAGCGCTCACCTCGTCTTCTCCAAATAAGCTGTTTTCCAGATGTCCCAAACAATCGAAAAGGGGATTCATCAGAGAAAATGATTTTACCCCAGTCCTCAGCAGTCCACTCCCTGTACCTTTTGCAGAATATCAGTCTGTCCCTGATGTTTTTTCTGGAGAGAAGTGGCTTCTTTGCTGCCCTCCTTGAGACCAGGCCTTGCTCCAAGAGTCTCCGCCTCACAGTGCGTGCAGATGCACTCACACCTGCCTGCTGCCATTCCTGAGCAAGCTCTGCACTGCTGGTAGCCCGATCCCGCAGCTGAAACACTTGTAAGAGACGGTCCTGGCGCTTGCTGGTCTTTCTTGGGCGCCCTGGAGCCTTTTTGGCAACAATGGAACCTCTCTCCTTGAAGTTCTTGATGATGCGATAGATTGTTGACTGAGGTGCAATCTTTCTAGCTGCGATACTCTTCCCTGTTAGGCCATTTTTGTGCAGTGCAATGATGACTGCACGTGTTTCTTTAGAGATAACCATGGTTAACAGAAGAGAAACAATGATGCCAAGCACCAGCCTCCTTTTAAAGTGTCCAGTGGTGTCATTCTTACTTAATCATGACAGATTAATATCTAATTGTGAGAGGTACATACCTTATGGGAATAAAAGGTTAAGGAACAAGAAAAAAACAATGTGGATAAACAGAACTGTAAAGAAAGCAATAAATGACAAACAAAAAGCATTTAAATCACTAAAACAGGAGGGGAGCGAGGAAGCATTGAAAAACTACAAGGAAAAAAATAGAATATGTAAAAGACAAATAAAAACAGCCAAACTAGAGACCGAGAGATTAATCGCCAAAGAAAGTAAAACTAACCCTAAAATGTTCTTTAATTATATAAATGGTAAAAAGTATAAACCTGAAGGTGTCGGCCCCTTACAGAGTAATGAGGGGGGAGTTGCAGAGAGCGATGAGGAGAAAGCAAAGCTACTAAATATCTTTTTCTCCACTGTATTCACTGAGGAAAATAAACTGTCAGATGAAATGCAGAATATAAAAGTAAATTCCCCATTAAAAGTGCCCTGTCTGACCCAGGAAGAAGTAGAGCTGCGTCTTAAAAAGATTAAAATAGACATAAAATAGACCGGATGGCATACACCCCCGTATCCTAAGAGAATTAAGTAATGTCATTGCCAGACCCTTATTTCTGATATTTAAGGACTCTATACTGACAGGGAGTGTTCCACAGGATTGGCGCATAGCAAATGTGGTGCCAATATTCAAAAAGGGTCCAAAAACAGCCCGGGAACTATAGGCCGGTAAGTTTAACATCTGTCGTGGGTAAACTGTTTGAGGGTTTTCTAAGAGATGCTATCTTGGAGTACCTCAATGAAAATAAGCAAATTACTCCATATCAGCATGGCTTCATGAGGGATCGGTCATGTCAAACCAATTTAATCAGTTTCTATGAGGAAGTAAGTTCTAGACTAGACCGCAGCGAATCAATGGATGTCGTATATCTGGACTTCTCCAAAGCATTTGACACTGTACCACATAAAAGGTTAGTATATAAGATGAGAATGCTTGGCCTGGGAGAAAATGTCTGTATGTGGGTAAGTAACTGGCTCAGTGATAGAAAACAGAGGGTGGTTATTAATGGTACATACTCAGATTGGGTCACTGTAACTAGTGGGGTACCACAGGGGTCAGTATTGGGCCCTATTCTCTTCAATATATTTATTAATGATCTTGTAGAAGGCTTGCACAGTAAAATATCAATTTTTGCAGATGACACTAAACTGTGTAAAGTAATTAACACAGAAGAGGACAGTACACTGCTACAGATGGATCTGGATAGACTGGAGGCTTGGGCAGAGAAGTGGCAGATGAGGTTTAACACTGACAAATGTAAAGTTATGCATATGGGAAGGAATAATGCAAGTCACCAGTACATACTAAATGGTAAAATATTGGGTAACTCTGACATAGATAGAAAAGGACCTAGGAATTTTAGTGAACAGAAATCTAAGCTGCAGAAACCAGTGTCAGACAGCTGCTGCCAAGGCCAATAAGATAATGGGCTGCATCAAAAGAGGCATAGATGCCCGTGATGAGAACATAGTCCTGCCACTTTACAAATCACTAGTCAGACCACACATGGAGTACTGTGTACAGTTCTGGGCTCCTGTGAACAAGGCAGACATAGCAGAGCTGGAGAGGGTTCAGAGGAGGGCAACTAAAGTAATAACTGGAATGGGTGGACTACAGTACCCAGAAAGATTATCAAAATTAGGCTTATTCACTTTAGAAAAAAGACGACTGAGGGGAGATCTAATAACTATGTATAAATATATCAGGGGTCAGTACAGAGATCTCTCCCACGATCTATTTATCCCCAGGACTGTGACTGTGACGAGGGGCCATCCTCTGCGTCTGGAGGAAAGAAGGTTTGTACACAAACATAGAAGAGGATTCTTTACGGTAAGAGCAGTGAGACTATGGAACTCTCTGCCTGAGGAGGTGGTGATGGTAAGTTCACTAAAAGAGTTCAAGAGGGGCCTGGATGTATTTTTGGAGGGTAATAATATTACAGGTTATAGTTACTAGAGAGGGGTCGTTGATCCAGGGAGTAATTCTGATTGCCTGATTGGAGTCGGGAAGGAATTTTTTTCCCTAAAGTGGGGAAAACTGGCTTCTACCTCACAGGGTTTTTTTGCCTTCCTCTGGATCAACTTGTAGGAAAACAGGCCGAACTGGATGGACAGATGTCTTTTTTCGGCCTTATAAACTATGTTACTATGTTACTATGTAGATTGATCTCCAGCCCTGTCCTCATCAACACCCACACCTGTGTTAATGGAGCAATCACTGAAACGATGTTAGCTGGTCCTTTTAAGGCAGGGCTGCAATGGTGTTGAAATGTGTTTTGGGGGATAAAGTTCATTTTCTAGGCAAATATTGACTTTGCAAGTAATTGCTGTTAAGCTGATCACTCTTTATAACATTCTGGAGTATATGCAAATTGTCATTATAAAAACTGAAGCAGTAGACTTTGTAAAAATTAATATTTGTATCATTCTCAAAACTTTTGGCCATGACTGTACAGTGTGTATTTATTTATTTGTATATGCTGTATTACAAGGTCAGCAGCCATGTTGGGGGTAATTGATTTATAGAGAGCCGAGATGTCTGCCTTGGTCATGGAAAATAGCCAAACTGCTCTCTGGGAGGTAGTTAGCACCGAGGTGCTAACGAGGATGGGCCCATTTGTGGATCACGCTCAGTAAGAGGACAGCAGACTCTCTAACCCCATTTGTCAGCAGGGGGGAAGTCCTAACCTGAAAACAAAAAATAATTTTAGTCCTTCATAACTTGTTCAGGAGGGGCGGATGTCTCCAGAATCCAGATCCTCACCTCTGGTATGATGGGGGCATTGCATGGACACCAGACATGGCGTATCAACTCGCCTTCATCTTCCTAAAAGAAGGATCTCACCTTCCGAGCATCCTGGACATGTCTCGTTTGATATGCTAGGACTCGGAACGGTGAGATATAAATTATGAAGAAGTGCTGGTGCCTGTATCTTCACCAGGGCAACTGGGAAAATATCTTTTAGATATTTTCACACGTGTTCCCTAGATGGCCAGGGGGCAGGTGTGATGAAGCTCAGCCCAGAGGGGCTGAGTCAGAGGTGTGAGGGAGAATGCCCTCAAGCCTGCCCCTTGGGGAAATACATAAAAATGTAATCCCTGCCATATTTGAGGCTCACAAAGTGGGAGATCCAATCAAATTGGTTTGTGCACCATTACTCTGCCCAAATATCTTGGGAGGAAGGACTTTTACAACGCATCTGCTAAGAATCAGAACTTTCTATGTTTTCTCCTTTTTATTTTACAATTGTTTGCAATTTATGTATGCTGTCCAATTTCCATACATTAAACCTAAAAGTTTGATGGTTTGTCTTGTAACCTTAAGAACCTGTTAGCTCCAATAAAGAGTGTATGTGCAGTCTAAGGCTGTAAGTTGTTTTTCAGTGAGGCTTATTACCGTTTGTGTGTCTGCTTGTGAGTGGAACACTCAGGGGTGTCCTGTCGACCTTGTAACGGACAGGTGGTGGCGGCAAAAGTTCATTGTTATTGCGTGGGTGTGCTTGCAGGCTTCAGGTGGCGATTTATGCTTGAGTTACGGCCCGGTGCAGGGCGTAGCAGCGTGTTAAGGTGTGAGGTGAATCGGCCTGAAGGGCTTGGGCAACCCTTGTCACATGACGCGGTGGGCTGGTCTGGTCCCCGGTACGAGACAGTGGGCTTATGAATTTTGATCAAAACGTATACTTATGCATCATGTACAGTGTGTAGATTATAGGGCTGTATACTACTAATTACGCTGATAAGTGATGTTAATTGTGCTAAGATGCAACAGTAGATCAATGCGTAGCATGTGAATGCACAATGTTTTTCTATTTTTAGCGGAGTAAAAACAGGATAAGCCCAAAAAGTCACAAAGCTCTATTTTTCAACTTTCTGAAGCTAATATTCTGGAGTGCAGGGCTTGATAAATTCACCCTTTTGTTTTCAGTACTTTCAGTACTTATCATTACATTTATATCAAGAATAAACAATTAGCATTTTCTGCTGCTAAATTCATATAACAAGATGTTTATTCAAGTCTGTTTGTCTTTTTATTGGACAAGTGAAATGTATGCTGAATTGTGTGAACTGCAGTTTGAAGTGAAGCACTCCCATACAATGCAATTATCTGGCTCAGTGATCCAGTAGTCTCTTCTCTGTCACTCATCTGACCTTACTCCTCAGCTGCTCACCATCATTTCCAGCACTATAAGCTTTGGAGGTTATTTCAACAAGACATAAACCAGCTCAGAGGATAGATGTTGGGTGAAAAAATAGAAAGGGCATTGTATAGGGAAGAGAAGGCCATCAATCAGAATGGCAGCAAAAAACAAAGCTGAAGGAGAGGGCAGTGGACATTAATGTTAGAAATACCAAACATCACAAACTGCCTATTAATGTTAATTATCGTGGTGTATTGAAGAGAAGTTATATATACTGTACCTGTACAGTGTTTGCGAGTCATAGGCAGGCTCGGACTGGCCCACAGGGGTACAGGTGAATCCCCCGGAGGCCCCTTAGCAAGGTGGGCCCCTTGTCTTCCACCTCCTACACAAGTGGCACATAACACAGTAGACTTACTGCACTACATATAGATAGGCGGTGTACAGCACCTCAACCAGCCTAAGTTCATATAAAAAACTGGATAGAATATTTAAGAAACTACGCCATTTATTATAGACACGTTCATGTGACTGAGGTGACTTATAAGCACAGAGGCAGGCCAACCAGTGCCCTTTCCCAGAGACCTACCTTTTGAAAATAGCTGCAGGGACCCTATAATCAATCATCTTTTAGCATCTTGCTGCTGTGTCAGCAGGTAATATTACGTATGGTGGACCTCCAAAATACATTTTACTGGTGGGCCCTAAAGAGCCCAGTCCGACACATTCATAGGGATAGGGTCATAGGAATTGGTTGCAGATCTGTATCAGGGTCCATTTGGTGTACTTATCAAAACCAAGAAGAACAGCTACCAGAGTACATTGTATCCGGTACATCTGGATACTGCCATTCCCTGCCAGAGCCTATTGGCAATGATGGGACCCGGCGGGGATCTGGCCTGTTTCTGGCAAGAGTGCTTGCATTTAACACTGGTTATTGTCCTGCAGAATCCCAGCACTCATACTGGAAGCAGGCCAGATCCCATTTAAGTCAATGGGACCTGGCGGTGCTTCGGCCGTTTCAGGCTTTGCCGGATACAATGTACTCTGGTAGGCTGTTCCTCTGCTGGATGGTTTTAAAGGTAGTGTGAAAATAGCCTAATAACTATCCTACTGAATAACCAAATATGTAGGACACGTGAAAGAGTAACGTACTTGGGTGCCTTGTTAGCTCTACTCTGAGATTACCACCAAAAGGGATTCATTTTGCAAATCTCAAGGACGTCCAAGATCATGGATTTCCAAAAACATACATTTCTACAGTATGTATACATTGTGTTTGATGAACCTTTTACTTGTTACATAGTTCCACATGTTGGAAAAAGACACAGGTCCATTTCAGTTTGGAATCCTATTTTCATGTCAGCACATAAGGCATAATTCAGCAAGTTTTGTTTAGTATAAGGCCTCTTTCACACGACAGTATTTGCGGGCTCTATGGGTCCGCAAAAAATACTGACAGCACACTGTGTGCTGTCCGCATCCGTATGTCCGTTCCGTAGCCCGCAAAAAAAAATAGAACATGTCCTATTGTCCGTTTTGTGGACAAGGATAGGCATTGTTACAATGGATCCGCAAAAAAAAAAAAAACGGATGCCATACGGACGTCATCTGTTTTTTTTCCGGATCCGCAATTTGCGGACCACAAAACACAACGTTCGTGTGAAACTAGCCTAAGGAAGAAATACAGTAGGAAAAATCTGATTCTGATTTCTCATAGAAACATACTATTTTCTTGATTTGCTTTGTAAAAAGAAACTGTGTAGCCATGGATAGATGTCTTTTTTCGGCCTTATAAACTATGTTACTATATATTGTTTTCTGGAACGATACTTGTATAAGTTCTTATTATGTTATAGTCTGCCTCGAGAAAATATTAGTTAAAAAAAACTTGGTTGTAAATGATTAAAATATAGGCATCGGGGAGTCATTTGCTTTGCTTTTCACTCCATCAAGGTCAGTCATGTGACATGTCCTGTTTATAAATAGCACTTAGTGTCACCCACAAATTGAGATGCAGTAGACCCATCTGTCATGCCTGTTATGTCAAGGTCAGTGGTGTTGTAATAATTCCAGCAAGAACTTCTTTAACTTGTCTCTAATTCTAATGTACTAGCAAAAGGGAATAGAGGATCAAGGCATCTTTATTATAAGCTGACCTAAATACTATTAGAAAATATGCTGAACATGGTAATGCAAGAGCAAAACTACGGACGAAAGTGGGACACTGCTAAATATAAAAAGAAAGGAACAGTGGCTTCTCACAAACATCTAGTATGACTATTTTAGTGCGACTGTCCAGATGTGTGCAAGCAAAAATAGTTATCTATTCAAAGGCTACATTTACAGGGGTTGTTGACTCTTCATAATCATGTGTATATGCCCCTAATAGCCACCCAGCAGGGCCATATATTTTGCCACATTTCTGAAGGAAAAAGGTAGGGGTGGTGCTCAGCTGCTAGCACTGGGGCCTCCAGGAAGCAGAGTCCTATCAACTTTGTTGTTGCCCACAGAAAAGTGTTTGTTCTGACGCTTTGAGTACACAACATACCCAAACATGAAGGGTCATATTAAAGTATACATATGGTTATGATTTTCTTGTGTCTAAGTCAGTAGTGTGGGTCAATAATTGAAACGGGTTATAAGGTAAAAGTTGAATTCTTGATGTAAACGCTGAAGCATAGGGCACCTTATTTTAGCTCTGTCCCTAACGTTTCCATAGTATCCCACCTTTGAGGAACATTTTCCTGAACTTACTAGCGAACTCCAATGAACCTGGGAGGAACAATTAACCTTGTCAAAAGTGAAAAAAAATATGCAAGAGTTAAAAATCCTGGGTACAGATATCCTTATTTGAATGCAAACCTAAATCAAGCTTTAGCATATGTTGGAACTGACGTTGAATGTTGTAAAATGCATTAATAAGTGGTTCTCAATAAAATTATTAAATCCTAATAGATAGGGATTGCAAGCAAGAGACCATCACCTCTAAAAATGCATAAAGACAGAGATTGTCTAGGGCCATAGAGAAAAGAGGCTTAGGCTACTTTCACACTAGCGTTTTTAAATTCCGGTATTGAGTTCCGTCATAGGGGCTCAATACCGGAAAAAAACGCTTCAGTTTTGTCCCCATTCATTGTCAATGGGGACAAAACTGAACTGAAGACAACGGAATGCTCCTGAAAGCATTCCGTTCCGTCTCCAGACTAGAGAACAAACCGCAGCATGCTACGGTTTTCTCTCCGGTCCAGGCATCCTCACCAAGCCGGATCCGGAATGACCCCCAATGAAAGTCAATGGGGACGGATCCATTTGGTGTGACACACCAGTAATCCGGATCTGTCCTCCATTGACTTGCAATGGGGGGTCCTTCCAGATCCGGCTACACAGAAATACATACAGACATACATACATACATACAAACACATACATACTCACATACTCCAGGCAGGGACGCCGGCAGCATGTCTTCACGCGCCTCCTGTGCGCAGCTATGACGTTTCCCCACTGCGCCCAGCAGAGGGCGCTGTGGGGAATCGTCATCACTGCGCGCAGGAGGCGCGTGAAGACGTGCTGCCGGCATCCCAGGCTGGAGTATGTAAGTATGTATGTGTTTGTGTGTGTATGTCTGTATATATTGCTGTCCCAATGTCTGTCAACATGTGTGGGGCCTGAGCGCTGCTCCGGCTCCACACATGTATCAGCGTTAGCACGGATCCGTTGGCACCCTTTGGGTGCCGGATCCGTGCTAACGCTAGTGTGAAAGAGGCCTAATATTGTTATGGCAACCCTTCCCTTTCTGTAGGACTAGCTCTGTCAGCAATCATACTGAAATTGAGAATACACAAGGCAGAATTAAGGCACCAAACCAATATTAAACATGAACATAATAATGTTTGTGATTGTAATAAATAAAGCACCTTGTTGAGGGTGGAGAAACTGTATAGTGACTAGAGTACCCATTGCATCCCACTAAGTGATGCTTTACTTGACTGAGTCTCCTGTGCAACACACCCCTGGGTCAGGGTTGCCAACCAGAATTTTTCTTTTTTCTGGACAACTTATCTCAAAATCACAGACTTCCAACTTTTTTATGGACAAATTGGAAGACCATAATAAATGATAAAGGTTATAAGTAATACATGTATATAGCTCAATATACTGATAAAAACTCATTACCATCATTTACATTATTTAATTATCAGCAAAATAATCTAGTCAAGTACCACTAGCCTCAAAAATCACAGAAATATCTATTTTTTTCACCTACACAGGAAAAAAGTCACCTATTTTTACAGACTGTCCAGAAATGTTATGTTAACCATAATTCTAAATTATTTCTGGTGATGTTATTTTTAATTAAGTCAAACAGGTTAATTGGCACATTGGTTGCACACCACTGTGCCAACTAACTGGTGTGGCTTTGAGCTAAAGCTAATGGTGTTGTCATAGCGGTCCCCTGGTATTCATTCTTTAACCCCTGTACACGGATGTGCACGGATGTGAACTTTGCTGCAGGACACCAACCAGGCTACTACTTCCTGGAGTACTCCTGGTGTAGTTGGCAGCTGACCCACAGAGGTCAGAGACACCAGTGCAAAACACCAAGGGGTTAAGTGACACTCAAAGTCAAGTACCAGGCCTAGGTCAGGGCAGACAGAGTTCATGCATATCCGATAAACAAGTCAAGGTCAGGGCAGGCTACAGAGTATCAGAGTTGGTAAACAGGTAGACGTTTGGTACATGTTAGACAGACAGAATAGCACACCTTCACTGATTAACTAGACAACTAGAAACCCAAGCTCTGGTAAAGAGTGAGATAACAGAGAAACATTTATAGCAGTAGCTGATTACAATTAGAAGCAGCCGTGCAACTGCACACAGCAAAGAGAGGAGGGAAGTGGTGCCAGCAGAAATGAGAGTAGTAGTAGCTCAATGAATAATATTCTTAATAGCAACTCACACAGATCTCCGATGTAGACCTGGATTTTTTTCTTGGATCCTCCAAATCGCCTTAGCAGGGATCCTAGCCAATCCTAGGATAATACATATAGCTATTTATGATGGATTTTGATATTATTGGCCTACTATATACATGCTAAAACCAAGAATATAACATACCAGTAAGGGTATGTTCACTTGACAATATTAAATACGACTTCTACAGGGTGGCCCATGAAAAAGTAACCCCCCTCCACCAATAGTATGACAAGATGAACAAGCAAGTGGACTTTTTTTTTTTAATTACCCAGAAGTCACAAAAGATGCAGAAAGTGGTCCCTGTTCACATCTATGCATCTTTGGGCCCGTCGGATTATGTTGGCTGATACTTCTTGCAGCTCTTCAGTGATGCTGTGGATAGTGTTTGTGATGTTTTCCTTGAGTTCATCCAGATTATTTGGATTTTTGGCATACACTTTCTGCTTTAAATTTCCCCACAGATAAAAATTGCATATGGACAAGTCTGTGGAACATGATGGCCATAACCCCTTGCTCTTAGTTCGCTCCTCCGTAAACAGTTCATGAACCCGTGCCAGTGAAGCTCTGTGAGGCGCGGCATGTTTTCTCGTCTTGTTGGAAAAAGCAGGACATTTTTTCTCCTGCAGCATTTCTTTTGAAGAGCTGTAAGCAGTATCAGCCAGCATAATACGACATGCCCAAAGATGCATAGACGTGAACGGGACCACTTTCAGCATCTTGTGTGACTTGTGAGTAATTAAAAAAACATTCCACTTGTTCATCTTGTCATAGAATCGCTGGACGCGGACCACTTTTTCAGGGACCAGCAGATCTGCTCGATGATTTGTCTCACTTTAAGGCCTCATGCACACGACCTTATGTATTTTGCGGTCCACAAAAAACGGATCTGCAAAAAATCCGTGTGCATTCCGTATTTTGCGGAACGGAACAGCTGGCCCCTAATAGAACAGTACTATCTTTGTCCATAATGCGGACAATAATAGGACATGTTCTATTTTTTTGCGGAACAGAAATACGGAGCTACGGAAGTGGAATGCACACGTAGTACCTTCCGTTTTTTATTTTTGTGGACCCATTGAAATGAATGGTTCCGCATACTGTCCGCAAAAAAAAAAAAAAAGGAACAGACATGGAAAGAAAATATGTTTGTGTGCATGAGCCCTAACTCAGTTGAGCTAATCCTCTTTCCATGAGAAATCTGTGGAAATAAGTAGAATGATCAAAATCTGTACGTAAAGTTTACTTAGTACTTGAACAGGGTTATGCATGCCCTATTTATATGCACAGGATGTGGATGTCATTGGATTTTTGTAGATTTGGTGCAAAATTCACCTGAAATCCATGTCAAATCACAAACTCCAAATGTAATTATAACCTGTTGTTAATATGCAACATTGGACCTTGAAATTTAAAGGAGTATTCCAAGTTTGAACAGTTATAATCAATTTTTTCCTATCCACTGCATAGGGGATAACAGCAAGTTCCGTGAGGGTCTGACTGCTGGGAACCCCACCGATTGCCAGAAGCTTTGAGTGGTCCTGTGCTCCTTGTTTGAATGAAGTCCCAGTGATGAGGTCTACTTTGATCTATCAGTTATCACGTATCCAATGGACAGGTGAACATTGCTTAGAATTATTCATAACCCTATTACCTCTTTAAAAGTACAGGTATGAATTCACTCGAGGAAAAGCAAATGCAAGTTCAAATTCTGGATCACAAGACATAAATTTACATTAATACACCCAATTTCACAAGAAGCCTTTTAAGGTTCATTGCAAATGTCTTCTACCATTATACTCCTTTATCTGTATCTGAACAGCTAACTTCTGGATGAGCATTTTCTATAGCCTAAGATAACCTACCAGGATCTTGAAACCATATTTCCTTTCTTAACTCTTTGCAAGTAACCTTAGGCCTTTCGCTTTCAAAAATCAATTTTCTTAGAAATTGTATGTTGTAAAAGCCTTCTAGACAGACGCGCTTTACAAAATTCATGAAGCCCGTTAGGATGAACATTCCTGCTGATATTGTATAAAAATAGCAGTATATTTTGAGCTAGCAGTTATGACCTTTAACCAGCATGTTACTGCTATGGCCATGGAGATTAAAAATTTACAGAGCTTAGGTTGCCTTCACTCTTCTTTCTTTTTTCTGTGGGATATAGCAGAGAAGAATGGAATGCTGTACATGGTGTAAATTCATTTTTTACCCTACAAAAATCTGTAAATGGTTAAATCAGATGTTGATCGCTATTGTATTGGTCTTGAAAACTATTTTTCCTTTATATACCGTATCATCCACATACAACAGATTTCACTGCAAATTGTAATGCTGGTCTAGTGGTCACCTCTCCATTGAACTCCATGGAGCATTTAGTCAGTGGCCAGAAATGTGTTTATTCAAGTAGTGTTTTGTAAGTTTATTCAATCAGTGATTATTATTTAACCCCTTCCTGACCACCTCATGTAAATTTACGTCGGTGGTTGGGACTTTAAATAGGGCCACGTCAGGCGATTGCAGGCACCTGGGACTAATGTATGCGATCGAAGCTAATGTCAATCTCACACATTAAACCCCTCAGATGCCGTGGTCAAATGAGAACACGGTATTTAGTAGCTTAAAGACCTGGGGCGTGTGTCCGGCTCCCCGTGGTGAGGATCTGGGGAGCCAGATGCACTGTGCAGCAGCATCTGTCCTCCTGAGTGACAAACATTAGTGTCTATGGAGAGCCTGTGGCAGGGGTCCATAGAAACTTACTGTAATTCCATTACACTAAGTCCATTAGCATAGGAGTCTATGAGAGAAGTAATCTAATGATTGCTTGTTAGAGTACCCTATGGGAAATGTTCAAAGGTGTAAAAAAAAAATGTTTTTAAAAATATTAAAAAAAAAAATCACCCTCCTTTCCCCAGATCAAAATACATAAAAAATAAACATCATGGGTATCACTTCATGCAAAAAAGCCTGTACTATTAAAACATAAAAATATTTATCCCAACAGCGAAACAGAAAAAAGTCCAAACGATTCGCTGTTTTTAGTTCAATTGACATCCCACAAAAAATTTAATAACTAGTGATCGAAAAGTTATGCACATCCCAAAATGGTGTCAATAAAAAGTATAGATACTCCAGCAAATAAATGATCCATCAAACTGCTCCGTATACATAAAAACAAAAAAGTTATGGGGATCGGAATATGGTGATTCAAATAAATGTTTTTTTTCCAAAGTTTTTCTTTTCTGTATTAAAAACGCAAGAAAAACTATACACATATGGTATCATTATGATTGCACTGACCTGGAGAATAAAGGAAACAGGTGACTTATACCACATAAGGAACACCATAAAAAGAAAACCTCTAAAACTGTAGCATTCTGGAATTGTGTCTTTTTTTATAATTCCACCCCATTTGGAATTTTATGCAACTGTAAATGATGATATTAGAAAATACAATTTGCCCTGCAAAAAAACAAGCTCTCAACAGCTATTTCAATAGAAAAATAAAAAAATTATGGTTTTGGGAAGGCTGGGAGTATAAAATGAAAATCGCCAGTGTTGAACGGGTTAAAAAAATGAAATCTGGGATATTGGTTTCAGCAATTAACAGTTATTCTTGTATGATTTAGGAGTTAAAGGGGTTCTGTGGTCATTTTTTTCTAATCCACAGTTAGCTATAACCTGTGGAAGGAAGATGTTTAACATGGTTCTTACCCATCCCTTGCTCCATCATTGCCTCCGTCCCAGGTGCACTCGCACTGGCCCCAGACTCTTCAGCCTGGGTCCCTGTTGTGGGTGCTTTTTTTCCTGTTCAGCTGCTTTAGAGTAAATTCAGCTAAACAGGAAAAAAAGTGGCCACCTCCATTTAGGACCCCTATGGTAGAGCCTGCGGCCTGTGTGAGCACAGCTTCCCTTTAAAAGGAGGTTGTCTTTATGAGGCAACCTGTACTGAGGTTGTGATATTTGTGATATTAATACTTTGTATAATGAGTAACTATACTTTTTCTACCGCTGTGAACTCACAGGATTGAGACATAGCAATCTGAAAGTTTTTATGCAGTTTTGCTTTACTGGAGATAAAATGATATTGGGGAAATTTATCATGAGGGTAATATATGAAGTCAGTTTTGCTTGAGTCTGTGTTAGCGTACTTTATGCCCCATTTATCAAATGTTGCATGTTTGATAAATTTGTCTTATCCTTAAATATAACAATTTTATCTAGAAAAGCTACTCCACTCTCCTACTTGCCCCATTGCCTTCTTAAACAGTTGATTGGCGGGCCCCCACCAATCACATACTGATGACCTATCCAGAGGACTGCACCATTTGGTCATACCCAGAGACGGCAGACCATGCAACTGCTATGGGGCCCAGGGCAAGAGGGGGCCCAGTCTTAGCTGGCATTATCTCCTCTTCTACTGGAGGTAAAAATTGGTCAGGTTTAGGCGGAAACCCATCTGTCGTGGGTGGGTGGGCTGGTTTTATCCTTGCTATGGGGCCCTTACTTCTCTATGTACACCACTGGTCATACCCTAAGGGAAAGCAGATTAACATTAGTTTTAAATGCGACAGAAAATGTCTTATAGGCAATTAGTCACACTACTACAAACAGTTTATAGTGTGACACCAAGTCCACTTATGTAACTTTGATCTTCATACTCACTTACATTCCAACATTGTCCTCCGTCAAACCAGCAGTAAAATGCATCGAGAGGACTGCGGAGCTCATGCACATAATGTAGAGGATTCAAAGAGGAGTCCTCTGAATGCATTTTACTGCTGGTTTGTGGGAGCACAGTGCTGGATTGCAAGTAAGTATGAAGATAAAAATGACATTACCAAACATTACTTACACTATACACTGCTTACTCTAGTTTGGGGTGTTTTGGAGCTGACATATTCCCTTTAAAGGGAATGTGTCATCACAAAATTACCAGTTGCTTAAATCACTTTTTTAAGCCACTATGTCTAATAATTGGTTCCACTTCTTGGATTATACAGATCACTTTACTGCAGTTAACTCATTCTAATCCTGCACAGGTCTAGAAAACTCTCCCATATAAGTCAATAGGGTCCTCTCTTGTCCACTCCGTCTATGGCCCATGGGGCTGCCATGCTTTGTAAATGCTGTTAAGAACAGCTCAGGCAAGATGGCAGCCCCCATAATCTTCTTCAGGAAATAGAATAAAAAAAAACCTACAATCAGAAAATAAAAACAGATTAAAAAAAGGAGATTTGCTGCTATCTGATTTTAACTGGCAGATAACATTGTGGGTGACACATTTCCTCAGGAACAGGCCTGAATATCTGTACAAAATATTAATGTTTTATTCGAGGTTTGGTTTGTGTTTTTAAACGTATATTTTGTACTTAGTTACTTACTTATAGACATTTCACAAGGTGTAGTTTTTTTACGACCATGGCCATTGCTGCTCTTATGCCAGGGGCGGATTGGCCATAGACCTTACAGGGAAATTTCCCGGTGGGCTGATGCCCAGGGGGCCGCCTGAGCCCTCCTCATAGTCGGCCAGTGGAAGTTTTTGGGGATATATTTTGTGCTGCTGGCAGTATTTTGTGATGGACTGTGGTATTTGGCTCTGGTGGGGTATAATGTGCCACAATATGGTACTGATGGCCCTACATTCCATAAATTTGGACCCAACTATAAAATGGGGCCACTTTTAGTACTTTTTCCAGGGCCACTTTAAGTTCCCAGTCCGTCCCTGTCTTATGCTATGCTGTGTTTTGCTGATGAACCTTGTTACATACCTCCCAACCGTCCCGGATCCAGCGGGACAGTCCCGGATTGCAGTGGCAGTCCCGCTGTCCCGGTACGGGGGAGGTATGTCCCGGTCTCTGGCAGCTGTCTCTGCGTCCATAGGACGCAGAGACACTTGCCTGTTGCAGGAAGGAGCAGACAGCCAGAATCGGCTGCCTGCTTCTTCCATCCTCCCTCCTGTCCCCCCTGCAGCTCCCCGTACCTTTCATCTATGCATCGGGTCTCGACGGGGGGGCGGGGCCGGCCGTCAGCATTGGCTCCGCCCCCTTCAGGCACGAGCAGAAGATCTTCCTGCTGGTGATGCTGGCCCTGCTGCTAGGAAAAAGGTAAGTATAATACTTTTAATTTTTTAACTTTCTGTGGACTGTGACATCAATGTTAATCCCTGGACTGTGACATCACTGTGTTTATTATGCCTGTACTGTGACATCACTGTGTTTATTAAATAAACACAGTGATGTCACAGTACAGGCATAATGGACTGTGACATCAATGTTTATTATCCCTGGACTGTGACATCAATGTTTATTATCCCTGGACTGTGACATCACTGTGTTTATTATCCCTGGACTGTGACATCAATGTTTATTATCCCTGGACTGTGACATCACTGTGTTTATTATCCCTGGACTGTGACATCAATGTTTATTATCCCTGTACTGTGACATCACTGTGTTTATTATCCCTGTACGGTGACATCACTGTGTTTATTATCCCTCTACGGTGACATCACTGTTTATTATCCCTGGACTGTGACATCACTGTGTTTATTATCCCTGTACGGTGACATCACTGTTTATTATCCCTGGACTGTGACATCACTGTGTTTATTATCCCTGTACTGTGACATCACTGTGTTTATTATCCCTGTACGGTGACATCACTGTTTATTATCCCTGTACTGTGACATCACTGTGTTTATTATCCCTGTACGGTGACATCACTGTTTATTATCCCTGGACTGTGACATCACTGTGTTTATTATCCCTGGACTGTGACATCACTGTCTTTATTATCCCTGTACTGTGACATCACTGTCTTTATTATCCCTGGACAGTGACATCACTGTCTTTATTATCCCTGGACAGTGACATCGCTGTGTTTATTATCTCTGTACAGTGACATCGCTGTGTTTATTATCCCTGTACAGTGACATCGCTGTGTGTATTATCCCTGTACAGTGACATCGCTGTGTTTATTATCCCTGTACTGTGACATCGCTGTGTTTATTATCTCTGTACGGTGACATCACTGTGTTTATTATCCCTGTACAGTGACATCGCTGTGTGTATTATCCCAGTGCAGGAAGAGGTAAGTGGTCTGTGTTTGTGTGTTTGTTTTCTATTTTTCAGGGTCGTGAATGCAGAGGACTACGTCGGATTCGGTGGACTACGTCGGACCAGCTTTTTTTTTTTTTTAATAAAATGGTCAAACAGGGGTCTGGGGGAGTGTTTATTTCAATAAAATGTTTTATACTGGTGTGTGTGTATTTTTTTTTTACAATACTACAGTTTTAGTAATTATGGCTATCTACAGACAGCCCTGATTACTAATACTGGGCTTAGTGCTTGCCGGTATGGCAGGCCAGCACTAACCCCAACATTATTACCTCGGCACCCACCGCCACCAGGGGTGCCGGGAAGAGCCGGGTACCCGCAGGACTGGACCTTCTAAATTGAGGGTCTGGCTCTGGGGCGGCTGCAGGCTGGTACCATTAGGCTGGGAAGGGCCAATAACCGTGTCCCTTCCCACCCTGGTAGTGCCAGGCTGCTGCTGCTGGTTGTATCTGGCTGGAGAAGGAAAAAAGGGGGGACCCCACGCCATTTTTTTTTTAATTATTTAATTATTTTTGTAAAAAAATGGCGTGGGGTCCCCCTTTTTTCCCAGTATTAGTAATCAGGGCCGTCAGTAGATAGCCATAATTACTAAAACTGTAGTATTGTAAAAAAAAAATACACACACACCAGTATAAAACATTTTATTGAAATAAACACTCCCCCAGACCCCTGTTTGACCATTTTATTAAAAAAAAAGCTGGTCCGACGTAGTCCACCGAATCCGACGTAGTCCTCTGCATTCACGACCCTGAAAAATAGAAAACAAACACACAAACACAGACCACTTACCTCTTCCTGCACTGGGATAATACACACAGCGATGTCACTGTACAGGGATAATAAACACAGTGATGTCACAGTCCAGGGATAATAAACACAGTGATGTCACAGTACAGAGATAATACACACAGCAATGTCACTGTACAGGGATAATAAACACAGTGATGTCACTGTACAGGGATAATAAACAGTGATGTCAAAGTCCAGGGATAATACACACAGTGATGTCACTGTACAGAGATAATAAACACAGTGATGTCACTGTACAGAGATAATAAACACAGTGATGTCACTGTACAGAGATAATAAACACAGTGATGTCACCGTACAGAGATAATAAACACAGTGATGTCACCGTACAGAGATAATACACACAGTGATGTCACCGTACAGAGATAATACACACAGTGATGTCACAGTACAGAGATAATAAACACAGTGATGTCACAGTACAGGGATAATACACACAGTGATGTCACAGTACAGGGATAATAAACACAGTGATGTCAACGTAAAGGGATAATAAACACAATGATGTCACAGTACACCTGTGCAAACAAGGCCTGGGGGGCGCAGATAAGGCTATCATCATGATTTAGAAAAATCATTCCCCGATGAAATGTTGCAGTTCTCAAAATTCATTCAAACTAATGAAACTCCACCAGCACTGGAATGCCTTAAAATAATCAGAAATAACAAATTGCCTGTACTGTGACATCACTGTGTGTAGTATCCCTGTACGATGACATAACTGTGTTTATTATCCCTGTACGATGACATCACTGTGTTTATTATCCCTGTACGATGACATCACTGTGTTTATTATCCCTGTGTAGTAAAGGGACTGAGTGAGATTAGTTTATAGTGGGCGGGGTTAGGGGCGTGACCTACTGCAGAAAAAATTTGCCGCGCCACGCTGCGCGCGCCGCAAAATATGTCCCTCTTTCTCTCTTTGCAAAGTTGGGAGGTATGTTGTTATTATCTACAATATACAATGTATGGGAATAGGCATCAGCCAGTTCTTGACTGGTTGTGATTCCAGTTTGTGTGGTCATTTCTTTTAACAAAGGTTGCCCAGATTTAATCTAGCAGGATCAATGTGATGGCGTATCTCTTTTCCCATACTCCTTTGGTTTCTCTCAAATTCATTGTGAACTGTATTTTTCACCCCATAAGATGCCCTTTTTTCCCCCCAAAGTGGGGGGGAAATGTCACTGCGTCTTATGGGCCTAATACTAATGAGCGCTTCCATTATAGAAGAGCTCATTAGTACTGGAGAACCGAGAAGCATTGAAGGCTCTGTACTCAGCACTTTCAGGTCCTCTGTTGTTGTCTGTGCTGTGGCTGCTCACAGCGTGAGTATGCTCTGTGACCTTACACAGTGCATGTTGGGTCACAGCAGAGCCGACAGAAGGAAGAAGAAGACAGAGCGCTGGAGGTGAGGAGCGTCGTCGTCCGGAGCAGGAGAGTTAAGTTGATCTTTTAATTTGTGATCTGAGACTGGGGGCTACTGCAATGGGGCTGTGTGCTGCTGCAATGAGGCTGGGGACTGATAATTAGCTAGGGGCTGATTTATGGCTGGGGGCTGATATGAGGCATGGGGGGCTTATATGAGGTATGGGGGTCTCATCTGAGGTCTGAATTGCGGTTTTATTTATATTGGGCGCTTATCTGAGGTCTGATTGGGGGTCATTCACATTGAAGTCTGAGCTGAGGTCTGATTGTGGGTCTGATCTGAGGTCATATTGAGGTCTAATTAACATTGGTGTCTGATCTGAGGGTCTTATTAACATCAGGAGTCTTATTGGGGCTGTGAGCTGAGGTCTGATTAACATTGGGGGTCTGATTGGTGGTCTGACCTGAAGTCCAATGAAAAATATTTTTTTCTTATTGTCGTCCTCTAAAACCTAGGTATGTCTTATAGGGCGAAAAATACAGTACTTCTCTCACCAAATAGTGTTTTTTTTTTTAACTTTTTCCTACTAAAAGTTACATGTACACTACTAGTTTTACTCCTAGAAAACTGTACCAATACCTTATCTAGGTATGGGATCAGAAATCCTTCCTGATAACATTATACAATCTATATTGTAATTCTACTGTTGTACTGGTATTCCAGCGGGCTATTGTTATTATTGATTTAAAAAAAAGACCCCTAAACTATCACGGATGGCAAAATGGTTGTAATTGTAATTGTCCATCTAACATACCTTTATCAGTTGTCAGCAGACAGCCAGCGAGAGGTTGCTAGGTAACAAACGCATCAATGATTAGCTTGACAAAGTCCTCCACAGAATGGTAATGAGTCAGCTCCTATTTAGATGATGAAGGCACGTCGTTCTTCAGTGGCGGACATCAAACAGAGCTCATGTTGCTCTGCAGTGATGAAAATCACATCAAAAAGAGCACCATTGTGATGCGCCATTAAACTGATCAGACCCCTCTGACATGAAGAAACATTTCACTTACCATAACTAGAAAATGTTGCTTGCAAATAATTTAGAAGGATGTTTTAACACACAGCAGAATTTGTTACAGAAATTACTCTGACTGAAAAGACTTTCTTTTCATCTGAATTGCGTTCTTTGGGATTTCTGCAAACCCCATTCAGGTGAATGGAACTGATTTTCAATTGCTGAAATGTCTGCAACATTGGCCCAGATTTACTAATGTGTCTGCACCGAAAATCTATCTAAAAAGTGGCACAATTCAGCTCAACTAAGGTTTTGACATTTTTTTCTGACAAGGGGCTGCCTTTGTGTGTAAGGGGGTGGTTCTAAGATGGATAAAAATCTGTCTCAAAGTACGGCAACTTTCACACTAGCGACACGATTGGCCTGCTGGATCCGTGCTGCCTCTAGTGCACGTGTGCGTCCGGAACTACGCTCCGGACCCATTCACTATAATGGGGACAGGCCGGAGTCCCGGCCACAGCACGGCAAACATGCCGAGAGGCAGCCAGGCTAAAACTATGACATGAACAGGCTGCCAGACATTCGTACCGCTAGTGTGAAAGTAGCCTAAGCCAACCAATAGTTGTTATAGAGTAAGAGAAAAGTGTCTGTCCCTGAACCAGATTTCTCATCCAGCCTGAGCCACTGTGATAAATCTGGTGCAGGTCTAGACAGACGGTCTAAGCTTACATTACCTACAGGATTAGTAAATCTGGGCCAGTATCTGCACATGTGAATGCACCCTAACATAGAGCAGTTCTAGAAGTTATTTCATTTCCATTTGTGATTAATGCTTTACAGCATCTAGCAGAATTTGGATAGTGGTCAAGCAAAGGTAGAGTAGATGACCGCTCCAGTGCACATGTATACATCTGGCTGATAAATATAAAATGAACGTTAGCAAATCATTCAAATTCTCAGGAGCAACAGCGTGGAAACGGCGAGATGGGACAACTCCTTTAAAGGGAATCTGTCATATTGAACATGGTGTCTGAGCTGAAGGCAGCATGTTATAGAGCATAAGGAGCTGAGCAAATTGGTATACACAGTGAACTTTTCCACATTTTTCACATTACATCCACAAACGTAAATGTAATTTATTGGGAGTTTATGTGATAAACCAACACAAAGTAGTAGGTATATGTGAAGTGAAAAGAAAATGATACATGGTTTTCAATATTTTTAATAAATAAAAATCTTAAGTGTTCCATGCATTTGTATTCACCCTCCCTGTACTCAAATATCCCTAAATAAAATCCAGTGTGACCAACTGTCTTCAGACGTCACCTAATTAGTAAATAGAGTCTGCCTGTGTGTAATTTATTCTCAGTATAACTACAGCTGTTCTGTCAAGGCCTAAGAGGTTTGTTAGAGAACATTTGTCATCAAACAGCATCATGAAAACCAAAGAACACTACAGACAGGCCAGGGATAAAGTTGTGGAGAAGTGGAAAGCAGGGTTAGGTTATAAAAAAAACATCCCAACCTCTGAACATGGCACAGATCACTGTTCAGTCCATCATCTGAAAATGAAAGGCGAATGGCACAACTGCAAACCTACTAAGACATGGCCGTCCACCTAAACTGACAGCCCCAGGCAAAGAGAGCACTAATTAGAGAAGCAGCCAAGAGGCTCATGGTACTTCTGCAGAAGCTGTAGAGATCCACAGCTCAGGTGGGAGAATCTGTTCACAGGACAACTATTAGTCATGTACTCCACAAATCTGCCTTTATGGAAGACTGTCAAGAAGAAAGCAATTTTTGAAAGTAAGCCATAAGAAGTCCCGTTTGCAGTTTTGTTGCAAGCCATGTAGGAAACACAGCAAAAATGTGGAAGAAGGTGTTGTGGTCAAATGAGACCAAAGTTGAACTTTTTGGCTTAAATGCAAAACGCCATTTGTGGCAGGAAACTAACACTGCACATCACCCTGAACACACCATCCTCACAGTGAAACATGGTGGTGGCAACATTATGCTGTGGGAGTCATCAGTATTTGATCGGTGGGGGTTTGACAATCGGGACCCCACCGATCAGTTCTTCCTATGTCATGTGATCGTTGTGTGTGATGTGTACGTTATGTTCATCAGTCACATGACCTAGGAGCAACTCAAGTAAATGGGGCTGGTCTGCAATACCAAGTACAGCGCCATACATTGTACAGCAGCAGTAAGCAGAGAGAATGTCGTGGCAATACTGTGAATGCCACTGCCTTCTCAAACACCTGATCAGCGCGGGTCCAGGGTGTTGAACCCCCACCGATCAGATACAGATGACCTATCCAGAGGATAGGTCATCAGTAAAAAACACCTGAAAAACCCCATTAACGCTAACTTCCCACTCCTACTTTGAGCACCAGGGTTACGCTAAATCTTCTCCCCTCAGCTATCTGACATCTATATCTGACATCCATATCTAAGGGATCTTAGGTGCCACCACTTGTCATATTAGACGGACAAGTCTATGATTCATCCACTTTCATTCATGGGAAAGGCATGATGATGCTGGCCCTGTGAATCAGTGGAGAGGGCAGCAGTTTGCAGAGAGAGCTCAACCTCTAGGTGTAACGGCAACGCCCCCGTTGCTCCTAGAGGCTCATTTGCATACATTTAAACATAATTTTTTCTCAGAAATGTGGTCACATATGAACATGGGACCAACACAGATGTCTTCAGCTGCTAAGTGCACATGTAACAGGTCAGCCAGTTTCATAGGTCAGAAGTCCTTTAACCTCCTAAGGAGAGGGCCAATTTTTGTTTTAATGTTTTTTCTTTCTACCATCCAAAAGACAAAATTCCAAATTTTTTGTTCACATAGCCATATGTTGCATTTTTTTGTTGTATTTTTAATGGTACCATTTATTTTACCATATCTTGTATAGGAAAATGTGGGGAAAAATCTGTGTGGTGAAATTGAAAAAAGCTCACAATTCTGCCAAGTTTTTTTTTTATTTTCTTATTACAGCGTTCAGTATGCACTAAAAACAATGGGATATTACAACATGGGGGTGAGCTGGGGGTGTCCTGGGCTCAAGCCTTGTGGATATGGGATAATTTCTTATAACCAGAATGTTCCTTTAACACACCTATGAAATGGAGGTTTTCTTGTGATCCCAACTGATCACTAGAAGAATAGGGGTTCAGGTGAGATTAAACTGCAGTGGCAAGGCATGTTCAACTGGTGACGGCCACTCTGCTCAAGCTTCTGTGCTGCGGGGGCTCAAGATGGGGGGCCCAGGGTTGATGGTATACTTAATCCATCAAGGGCTCATATATTAAAATGAAGTTTTAATATATGCAAATGAGCCTCTAGGAGCAATAGGCTCTGCTTTCTTTGCAATTGCAACACCCTCATTGCTTCTAGAGGCTCATTCTCATATAATAAAACATCATTTTTCTCAGCAATGCAGGCACATATGAATATGAGACCAACACAGATGTCTTCAGCTGCCAAGTGCACAAGTAACAGGTCAGCCAGTTTCAAATGTACAAATCTGCTGAAAGAAGCCCTTCTGCTGAAGAACCAATGGTTTATAATTTGGGTTGAGCGAATTGAAGTATCCGAAATGGACTTCGATCCGAATTTCAGAGAAAATTTGTTTCGCCGCGAAGCTGAATTTGCTTGTGCTTTGTGGGAATGAAACAATTCTCCCTGAAATGGCGTAAAAAAAAAAGAAAACATACTCACCTCTTCCGTTTGAGTGCAAAGAGGTCGCCGCAGCCATATTGATTGGAGATCCTGTACAAAATCCCGTGCATGCCGGCCAGTGTGACGACATCATCACGCACCGCAAAAGATTTTGTATAGGATATAAATCAAGCGTCTTTTTACTCAAACAGATGAGTTGGGTATTTTTTTTAACCCCTGAAAGGACTCCATTTTTACATCAGATGCCACGATCAGCGATGAACACGGCATCTGTTAGTCAACAAACGCCGCTACTTACAAAGAAATGCGCTTTGTGACAAAGTAATTTGTTGGTTCAACACTATTTAGAATGATAACGTGTCACTAGCACACATCCATCCTGAGGATTTCACCTAGGAAGATGATTCCAAAGATGATCACGAGTCCTTCCCAATTAAAACATTGTTGATGTTTTCACTACGGGGCCTCTTTCCAGCTACCGTAATTCATTTAATCATTTCATTATATAGCTGGTACCTTATGTTATAAAATTCTATATACTAAAAAAGAGATAATACAGCAACATATTCTTGTCACCAGACACTTTGGCTACATTGATGGTTTTATCCCTTTTTGATGGTTACATTGTTTTAGTGCTGTCACATTTATTCCTTCTGTACACTTGAACTGAGGCCGTGCAAGACATCTCCAATTACCTTTGGGCTCTGTCACATCTAGACTAGTTAAAAATAAGCATACAGGTCCTGAAGCAAATGACCATAACTATGGAATGAACTGAAAAAAAAATTATGATTTCATTTATGATGGAAAACTATGATGGAAAGATGGAGTTAACTGCATTTTCACACAGTAAAATAGAAAAAAAAATGATGGGAGGGGCATTGAGCACAATAGAGCTACGTATTAGTGGAATTTGCTAGGGCTGTATGTGAGATATCATTTTCTATGCAGAATAGGAAGGGGCTAACAAAAGATGTTGGTGCTTGTCAGTCAAATGGGACGAGATGGAAGAGCCAAGTCCTCCAGAGTAAAAATTAAAAAAGAGGTGAAAATTACACTAGAGAACCTAGATTTTACTAAATCCAACATTATCAGTCCATGTTTCCTTCCCATGACTGCGACAATACCAACTGGATTTTTCATAATTTATAATGTCTATAACATGTTTAGTCTAAATTTGCATATCTGGCAGGTAAATTCAGCAGTCTGTTGTGGCAGAAGGACAGACTACCGATGATAACTTATCTAGCATAGATGGACACTTATGCGCCCCACCGGATCCCTGTTGACTACCGTATTTACCTGCCAAAGATGTGATCATAGCCATATGCACACAAACGTATTTTGTTTCCGTGTCCGTTCCGTTTTTTTGCGGATAGGATACGGACCCATTCATTTCAATGTGTCAGCAAAAAATACTGACAGCACACTACCGGCATCAGTATGTCTGTTCCGTAGCCCTGAAAAAAAAAAATAGAACATGTCCTATTCTTGTCTATTTTGCAGATAAGGATAGGCATTGTTACAATGCATCTGCAAAAAAACGGAAACACGGATGCCATACGGAACGTCATCCTTTTTTTTTGCGGATCCACAATTTGCAGACTGCAAAACACATACGGTGGTGTGCATGTAGCCTAAGGCTTTTCCCCGGTGGAGTGCATGGACTATAATCGGACTCGGCAGGGATCCGGCCTGTTTCTGGTATTCCCAATCCTGGCACTAATGCCAGAAACAGGTTGGGTCCCAGTATAGTGAATGGGGCCCTCACGGTGCTCCAGATGTTTCCAGCTGTTTCTAGCCTAAGGCCAATTTCACACAGGCGTATTCAGTGTGAGAAATATACTCGGTGTCTGAGGTATTTCCCGTCCCTCTTGCTCTCCTGCTTTTTATCCTCCTGCCCTTTGTATTCATAATATGGACTAAATAAAGGAAGACACTTTATGGTGAGTGTCATGTATATTTTTCTATTTGTGGATTGACTTATGGAGTTATCTTTATACACTGAGCACCACAGGACTTTTATATGGCCCTGACCACTTAAAACGCAATATGTGAATGGTTTCTGTGATGGATAGGGTTGACTATATTTTTTTCCTTGTCTCCATTGATTGATAGCTTCATCTGGTGAGCTGTCTATCATCCAGCTTTTACTTCCACAAATCGGATGTATTATGCTAGGAGGCTCCACCTCTGTTTCCTTTTTCTCTCCATGTACTTCTGCTGGCTGGTAGAGGCAATTTACAGTTTGACCCAATGTTTTACAGTGGAGAATTTAACCACCATTATTTTTGTGTTTGGTGTCTCCTTATTTACGATGGCAATAAGTAATTAAGTAAGTATTACTATGGCTATAGGATATGACCAGAGTAAAACTGTTTTGTCCCAGAAAACCAGTTTAATTACTAATTTCCCCTATATTGTCAGAAATTTTATTAAAATATGTAATTAAAATTGGTGAAATCCATCAGTTATTACCTGTAAGCAAAATAACTAATTGTTTCTCTTTACATTCTTTTCAGCTATTTACTGGTTTGTATGTAGCCATTGGTCACATATACTGTATTCTCATATCGACTTAAATGGGTTGTTCCATGAAACTTTTCAGTTTTTCGGAATTAAAAATTTAGTATAGTCACTGAGTTATTCAATAAAATGTATCTCTATAGCACCACCTGCTGTTTTTTTTTAAGTATTTCTTTGTCCTGCTCACTAAGATGGCCGCACACGCTCAGTTTCACCCTTCAACTGCCTCCTGAGCTGTGATAGGGAGAGCTGAGACCCACCCCCCTTAGCTGCAGCAGAAAAGACACTCCCTTGGTCAGCTTTATGTAAATCTAGCAGAGCAATGAATGTGGAGATCTCTGGATACATGTGAGATACAGGTCTGGTTCTAGCTTTTAGGTTTTTATGTATTAGACTAGGTATGATTTTCATGTTTTACTTTAATATTTGCCATAGTTTACAGGATTAATTAAATCATAAATGTTTAATTTATTGACAAAGAACTTATTCCTGTGTCAGTAGCATTTCACTTATTTCTCTGGGTTTAATGAGGTGACCTGCTGGCCTTGTTATTCTGCAGACTTATCTATGGGAATCCATTTGACCTTTATGAGTTCAGCAGAGAGAATGACACATGATGGTCTCATAAATTCTCATTACTGACAGATTACTGCAGTAAGACAAGGCAGTTAAAAACATGGAGAATATAAAGTGGACAGTGCTACTTTGCTGTAATCATCTGCTTGGTACAACACCACAGGTTTGACATTTTGTATGTTCTGATGCTGAACAGATCTTTCTTATGTATTTAAGCGGTAAAGCTAAATGTTTTACAGTAGTGCATTGACAGAATTCAATATTCACTAGTATGTCCTATCTACTTTCCGTGGGTCTACATCACTCTGTACCGAATAGAAAAGAGATGTAAATATCACTTTAATAGCATTAACATGAAAAGGCTATATAGCTGTTTAACGAGCCAAAAGTGATTTTTTAACACAACTGTCCAAGTTTAGGTTGGAATCTGAGGAAACAAAGTGTGCTAAGTGGAACCGGGATGCAGAGAACTATAAAAGAGGCACAGTTTATAACTGGCAAGCGGATGAGTCACAGAATATGGGACAACGGGATAATAAAAAGAAATATAAGCGTCAACAGAATGTGAACGCTTCATCTGCTATTGGAGATTCTTTTTTAGATCTACCGCAAAAACACGTACCAGCAGGACATGTCTGCAATCGACCAGAACTCCGTCAACCAGGAGGAATCAACAGTAATAAACGTTTTGTCCAAAACGCTCTCTTCGGCACAGGTGAGCGTCCTTATGAAGGGCCTATCATATTGTCCGAGTGTTCATGCCAATTGGTTTGACGTTGATAGGGATTTATTTATTTTTTTAGATCCATCAAATTGAAAATGTGGTTTCATGAGCATGCTCAGACTGAATTGCCCAGATCGACTGAGATGACTTTTGTTGCTCAGACCAAATTGACCCAGAGTCAATTTATGCCTATAAAGATGCTTTCATTTCTGCTGTTTGTAGAGATATTGATTTGTTAAAACAATCCACTGATATGAATAGGTTTGAACATGCAAACCTTACATCAGAGGAGAGTGAGGCTATCACCCAATTGCGATTGGATGATAGTCTAACTATCAAACCTGCAGATAAGGGGGGTGCCACGGTTGTGATGGACACCTCCCAATATCTAGCAGAGATTTGTAGACCACTATCGGATTATACTTGTGGATCCTCTGGGTCAGCTGATAGTGGACTAGGAATTAGCCCAATATTGCTGACTGCTGACTCCCAGAGTCAGGACACTGGTGTTTAAACCAGACACCCAGAAAACATCTAACTGCAGGAGTGTGTACAGAGTCCAACAGAGGCAGAGTAATGAAACAGATGATCTTTACTGGCAGAAGGTCAGGGGTGTAGCTATAGGGGATGCAGAGGTAGCACTCGCTACCGGGCCCAGGAGCCTGAGGGGGCCCAAAGACCCTTGTAACGCATAAGAAGACAGGTTTTATTATTACACAAAAGTGCACATGAATGCTACTCCCCTGGTATAGGAGCGCATTCACACCAGAAGGTGCTACACCTTCCAGAGACAAAAAATATTTACGGAAAACAGATACAAACATCCTGCACCATGTGATAGTACTTTTGCCCCACCTATCTAAGAGGCAACCTTGATTAAGGTGGTACATATAGGTGTGTGTGCTCCTCCTCTCATTGGTTGCTGATGCACACAGAGGTAACTAGGAGCAGCACACTATATGTGCAGGGTCTGCGCACCTAAACATGGATGCACAACCGCATAGGAAGGTTTAGCGTATGACCTGCCTGGACTGAGACCACCGTGGCGCTGGGTAGGTGGGCACAGATGTATTTTGATTAAAATGTATTGGCTAAGAGTCTCAGATTTTATCTATAGAGTGAGGGCTTAGTCCATATATTGTTTGCATCTACTGTTTTAGTGCATTTTTTCAGTGAATCTCTAAATTTGGCCCTGTACATCCGCACATTCTACTATCACATGGTGCAGGATGTTTGTATCTGTTTTCCGTAAATATTTTTTGTCTCTGGAAGGTGTAGCACCTTCTGGTGTGAATGCGCTCCTATAACCAGGGGAGTAGCATTCATGTGCACTTTTGCCCCACCTATCTAAGAGGCGACCTTGATTAAGGTGGTACATATGGGTGTGTGTGCTCCTCCTCTCATTGGCTGCTGATGCACACAGAGGTAACTAGGAGCAGCACACTATATGTGCAGGGTCTACGCACCTAAACATAGATGCACAACCGCATAGGAAGGTTTAGCGTAGGACCTGCCTGGACTGAGACCACCGTGGCGCTGGGTAGGTGGGCACAGATGTATTTTGATCAAAATGTATTGGCTAAGAGTCTCAGATTTTATCTACAGAGTGAGGGCTTAGTCCATATATTGTTTGCATCTACTGTTTTAGTGCATTTTTTCAGTGAATCTCTGATCCACATTTGGAATCTAAATAATTTCCGTTTTCACAGAAGGAAAATTAGCTTCTACCTTGTTAGTTTTTCTGCCATTTTCTGGATCAACATTGCAGGAGAATATTGAATTGGATGAAGCTCTCTTTGTTCACCCTTACTATGTAACTATGTTACTCTGTTGGGTTATTATATTCAACAGGAGAAGTTATTTATATGTTATAACAATAAAATAGATGAATTGATTGAAGACAGCGAGTGCCAGGATTCTTGCTATACCATACTGGGGTTATTATATTGTCTGTTAGTCAGTACCTAATAGCGATTTCACTATTACGAAGCATACGAGCCACCTCCACTGCTGTGTTTGTCGCGCTAGAACTGGCAGCCCTTGTGATGAGCTGACTTTTTGACTCACATATTTTGTCTGGACATCCATTTCTTGGCTTTGGAATGGATGGACTTCATTTTGTATTTTTCCAGCTGTTATGGCACTCACATAATACTGTTTGGAAGATACCGCTATTTATGAGCTGGATGATGCTGTTTGTCTTTTCTTGGGTAATCTTCTTCATGTCTGCTCCTGGATTCAAACCAGTGAACTTTCACTTGGGAATCAACTTAATAACACACTGAGCTACTAGGGAATGTGAGAACAGGTTGTAATTTGTAGTATACAAGAAGAAAAAGATTGTTTCACCACCAGGAGCCACACAGTAACAATGCAGTTACTTGACTAGAATCTGCATAACTAATCATATGCTAAAGTCCAATTTATGTATGACATAGCCAAGATGATTGTCTATAAAATGATGGTAGTCTCACATTCAAAGCTGTAGTGGCTGGTGAGATATGGAGCCTGAAAGTCAAAAGTTCACAACATTGTTACTCTTTTGCTCGTCAGTGTATATTACTGATGTTACATATGTCATGTGATCCCATTTTCACTACTGCAAAAGACATCTCTAAACAGCTAAAGAGATTTCCTTCATTATAACATTTTTTTTAACCAATCCCCATAGTTGTCTGATGGACTGGTATGGCATGGCCCGACCCAGGGATCAATAGGTTGCCTGTCAGCAGAATACTGACATGGAAACATAAAACACTGCAGTACAAGTAAAGCAGTGCATTATTTAAGTAATCAAAGTACTGCAGGTTCAAGTCCCCTTGTTGGACTAAAAAATGTAAAAAGAATTTTGAAGTGAAAAAAAACACAGAAATTGCCATTTTAACAATAACCAATAGCAAATTACTATATTATTGGGGGGAAAGAAAAACAAAACAGAAAACTATACAAAATTGATATTGCCACATTCATAATGACTAGAGATTAGCAAACGTGCTCATAACGAGCACTGTAGCGCTCGGCTCCCCTGCGCTCGCATGGGCGCAGGCATCCGCATCCGTCAGGTGAGGAGGACGGATGCGGATGCCTGCGCCCATGCGAGCGCAGGGGAGCCGAGCGCTACAGTGCTCGTTACGAGCACGTTCGCTCATCTCTAATAATGACCCATACTATAAAGGTATCACATTATTTATCCATATGGTGAACACAGTAAATAAAAATTAAATAAAAATAATAAAAAAAATAAATTGAATGTATAGTGCAAAAGTGGTAAAACATCAATAAATCTGTTTTGTCCTAAACTTATGAACCTGCAGAATAAAGTTAACATGTAATATATACCTCATGGTGACTACTGTAAAAAAAAAGTAAAAAAATAAAAAGGAATCAAAACCCGGGTATATAGCCAAAATGGTATCAATTGAAAGTGCAGCTCGCCTTTAAGAAAAAACCCTCACACTTATGTCAGATTTTTTTTTTCTATGTTATCCACCAGAAACAGATAAAAAGTTTTATAACATGTCCCTCATTGGTGAGATTGAAAATCACAACTAATCACAAAAAGTCCTCCTATGGCTGTCAAGGAAAAAGTAAAAATATATGCTTTAAAAAAAAAGAAAGAAAAATACAAAGAAAAGTAGCTGCATCCTTAAACGAGAAATGTCCTAAATTTTTTTTAAAGCAGCACCAGAATCGAAATACTTTTGTCATTGCATATAATTAATTATTTGTATTGCCACCAAATTATTCGATAAATTGTGCCACCTGCTGTTTTTCCTTTTCGTTATCTCTCTGTCCAGCTCATTAACATCGCTTATGCTAAGTTCCATCCTTCAACTTCAACTGAGATAGTGAATAGAGATGAGCGAGCATAAGCAGTACAGTGTGTTATAGAAGCAAGAAAAAGATTGCATGCTAATGTCCCCTTGTGGGACTGGTAAATGAAGTTTTAACGTTAAATAAAGCTTTAATCTCCAACTTTTCAATGGAAAAAATTACAAAAATAAAATCCCCACCATATCTGTAAACAACCCATACTACACAGTTATCATGTAATTTATCCTGTACAGTAAACACCGTAAAAAAAAGCAATTCCAGAATTGCTTTTTTGCTTGTCAACAAAAAATGGAATAAAAAGAGATAAAAAGGTGTACCCAAAATTAGACCAATGAATACTACAAGTTGTCCCGCAAAAATCAAGCTCTCACCCAGCTTCACAGAATGAAAATTTAAAAAGTTATGGGTCTTAGAATATGGGGATGCAAAAACTGTTTTTTAAAAAGGTTTTTATTGTACAAATGTAGCAAGATAGAAAAATAAAACTATGTATGTTTGGTATCACTGTAATTGTACTGACCCAGATAATAAAGTTATGTTATTTATGCTGAAAAATAATTGACGCAAAATTTATAACGTAAAAACTTAGTGGTGGCATTGCTGTTTTTTCCCCATCCCCCGAAAAAGTCAAAGTCAGAATAAAAGTCAATCAGTAAGTTATATGTACCCCAAAATGGTGCCATTAAAACCTACAACTTGTCCTTTAAAAAACAAGCCTGCATACAGCTAAATCAACTGAAAAATGCTAAAGTTATATATTTTTTAAATTTGATAATGAAAAAAATCACAGAGTGGTCACTGATGGGAATTTTGTCTGTCATATAGCACTGGATTTAGAGTTTTTTTTAATAAGCCTGGGTATGTCCACCATTAGACGCCGAACATCTTTTTAACCCCTTGGCGCATTTGGATGTAACTGTACGTCCAAAATGCAAGTAAGTTGCGGCATTTGGACGAACAGTTACATCCAAACTGCTTACCGGGACTGTGACACTATAAAGTGTCACAGCCCCAGAGTCTCTGCTCTCCCAGAGAGCAGAGACCTCGGGGAAGCCGACAAGGGACCAATCAGAGTGGTCCCTTGCCGGCAAGCGCTCCGATTGGTTAGTCTCTAACCAATCGGTGCGCTCCATTTAGAAAAAAAGCCGGTTTCAGGCTGTGATCTCCATGCTGGAGATCACAACCTGAAGACTGGCCTGAATACTGTGCCCCCGGGGGTAAGTGAGCCCCCCCTTTGCCTCCTCCTTGCCTCCGTTGCCCCCCCTCATGCCTCCGTTGCCGCCCCTGCTGCGCTGTATTTTATGATGGCAGCAGCTCGCAATCGGAGTCGCTGCCATCAGCAGAGAGTGTGAGCTGTAATTACAGCTCACACTCTGCTGCTACAGCTGAAATCGGTGCTGGCACCGATTTCAGCTGCTTAACCCCATAGATGCTGCGGTCAGTTGCCACCCGCAGCATCCATGGGGTTAAGAGGGTGGGAGCTCCCTCTCTCTGCCATCAGGCCGCCGCTGCTGCAGTGGCCCGATGGTTACCATGGCAACCGGACGCTTTACAAAAGCGTCCTGGCTGCCATGTACCTAAGGCTGATTAGACCCTCAGGGTTTGATCAGCCTTAGTGTAGCACTGATACAGTGCATTGCAAGACTATTGCAATGCACTGTATAGCCATCAAGCCCACTGGATCTTCAAGATCCAAATGGGTCTTGATAAATTAAAAAAAAATGTAAAAAGAAAGTAAAAAAAAAAAAGTGTAAAAATAAAGTTAAAAAATGTGTAAAAAAATAAAAAAAAAGTAAAAAAAGTGCCTTTTTCCCCAAATGAAGTAAAAAAAAAAGAAAAAAAAAAAAAAAAAGTACACATATTAGGTATCGCCGCGTCTATATCGACCGGCTCTATAAAAGCATCACATGGTCCACCCCGCCAGGTGTACACAAAATTTTTATGCCCCCAAAAATAGTACCAATCTAACAGTCATCTCATCCCGCAAAAAATGAGCCCCTACCTGAGACAATCGCCCAAAAAATGAAAAAAAAACTACAGCTCTCTGACTAAAACATGATTTTTTTTGTTTCAAAAATGATATTATTGTGTAAAACTTAAATAAATAAAAATAAGCATACATGTTAGGTATCGCCACATCCATAACAACCTGCTGTACAAAAATATCGCATGATCTCTCCCCTCAGGTGAACACCGTAAAAAATAAATAAAAACTGTCTAAAAAAAGCCATTTTTTGTCACATTTCATCACAAAAAAATGTAATCCTAAGCGATCAAAAAAGCGTATGCCCCCAAAAATAGTACCAATCTAACTGTCATCTCATCCCACAAAAAATGACCCCCTACCTGAGACAATCGCCCAAAAAAAAAAAAAATACAGCTCTCTGACTATGGAGACACTAAAACATGATTTTTTATTGTGCTTCAAAAATATTGTGTAAAACTTAAATAAATAAAAAAAAGTATACATATCAGATATTGCCATGTACGTAACGACCTGCTCTATAAAAATATCACACGATCTAACCTGTCAGATGAATGTTGTAAATAACAAAAAATAAAAACAATGCCAAAACTGCTAGTTTTTGTTACCTTGCCTCACAAAAAGTGTAATATAAAGCTACCAAAAATCGTATGTACCCTAAAATAGTACTAACAAAACTGCCAACTTAGCCCGTAGTTTCCAAAATGAGGTCAGTTTTTTGGAGTTTTCTACTCTAGGGGTGCATCAAATGTGACATGGCAACTTAAAATTTTTCCAGTGAAATCTGCCCTGGCGTTCCTTTCCTTCTGCGTCCTGCCGTGTGCCTGTACAGCAGTTTACGATCACAAATGGGGCATTTCTGTAAACTACAGAATCAGGGTAATAATTATTAAGTTTTCTTTGTCAGTTAACCCTTGCTTTATTCTCGGAATAAAATGATTTATATGGAAAATCTGCCAAAAAGGTAAAATTCTGAAATTTTGGCTACATTTTCCTTTAATTCTTGTGGAACACCTAAAGGGTTAAGAACGTTTGTAAAATCAGTTTTGAATACCTTGAGAGGTGTAGTTTCTAAAATGGGGTCATTTTTGGGTGGTTTCTATGATGGAAGCCTCACAAAGTGACTTCAGACCTGAACTGGTCCTTAAAAAGTGGGTTTTGGAAATTTTGTGAAAAATTTCAAGATTTGCTTCTAAATTTCTAAGCCTTCTAACGTCCCAAAAAAATAAAATGTAATTTTCATAATGATCCAAACCTGAAGTAGACACATAGGGAATGTAAAGTAATAACTATTTTTGGAGGTATTACTATGTATTTTAAAAGTAGAGAAATTGACATTTGGAAATTTGCAAATTTTTCTAAATTTTTGGTAAATTTGGTATTTTTTTATAAATAAGAATGAAATATTTTGACTCAAATTTGCCACTGTCATGAAGTACAATAAGTGACGAGAAAACAATCTCAGAATGGCCTGTATAAGTAAAAGCGTTTTAAAGTTATCACCACATAAAGTGAGACATGTCAGATTTGCTAAAAATGGCCTGGTCCTTAAGGCCAAAACAACCTGCAGCGTCAAGGGGTTAAAGAACATATAGAATGGATGTACAGTACAGATATTTGGGTAACATTACAATTACTTTACTTATCATGTACTATGTCCCAGCCTGTTTTACAGTTTTGCTGGCAAACTAACTACCGTATTTTTCGCTTTATAAGACGCACTTTTTTTCTCCCAAACGTAGGGGGAAAATTGCGGTGCGTCTTATAAAGCGAATACAAGTGAGCACTTCCATTATGGAAGCGCTCACTTGTATGTATCAGGTGCCGGACCCCCAACAGACCTCAGATCAGCCCCATAAGCATAAAATAAAAAAACTCTTACCTGTCCTGCGCCGCGGCTTCCCTCCGGGTCCGGCGCTCCTGTCTTCTCCGGGCCGGCGCTGCACTGTCCTGACTGCGTACAGCGTCAGGACATGGTGCGTGCACTATGACCTGACGCTGCACGCAGTCAGGTGACAGTGCAGCGCCGGCCTTAGAAGACATAGGAGCGCCGGACCAGGAAGGGAGCCGCGGCGCATGACAGGTAAGAGTTTTTTATTTTATGCTTATGGGGCTGAGTGGGCTGATCTAAGGTCTGATGGGGGCTGATTGAGGTCTATTGGGGGTAGGGTGGGCTGATCTGAGGTCTGATGGGGGCTGATTGGAGTCTAATGGGGGTAGGGTTGGCTGATCTGAGGTCTGATGGGGCAGAGTGGGCTGATATGGAGGCACAGTGGGCTGATCTGAGGACTGATGGGGGCACAGTGGGCTGATCTGAGGTCTGATGGGGGCACATTAGGCTGATATGGGGGCACAGTGGGCTGATCTGAGGTCTGATGGGGACACAGTGGACTGATATGGGGGCTAATGGGCTGATCTGAGGTCTGATGGGGCACAATGGGCTGATCTGAGGTCTGATGGGGGCACAGTGGGCTGATATGGGGCTGATGGGCTGATCTGAGGTCTGATGGGGCCACAGTATGCTGATATGAGGGCACAGTGGGCTCATCTGAGGTCTGATGGGGGCACATTAGGCTGATATGGGGGCACAGTGGACTGATCTGAGGTCTGATGGGGGCACAGTGGGCTGATATGGGGGCTGATGGGCTGATCTGAGGTCTGATGGGGGCACAGTGGGCTTAGATGGGGGCACAATGGGCTGATCTGAGGTCTGATGAGGGCACAGTGGGCTGATCTGAGGTCTGATGGGGGTCTGACATGGAGGGCTGATGGGGTTCTGACATGGAGGGCTGATATGGGGGTCTGATGTGATGTCCTGACATTTATGAGGGGGTCTGATATGAGGTGTGATGAAAAATATTTTTTCTCACTTTCCTACTCTAAAATCTGGGGTGCGTCTTATAATCAGGTGCATCTTATAAAGCGAAAAATACTGTAATTTTTACCAGGCATGGCACAGTAATTTGATGTAGGAGCAGGATCAGAGGAGCTGCCAGTGGGCCTAGGATAATGGGCCCAAAAGATCCAACTGAAGACAACCACATTTGGATGGTTTGTTTATCTTGTGGTAAGAGGTTCCATCCGACCTTTGCTGTGTGGAGCGATACAATACCCCAACTGCTGGTGTTATTATCTCGCAAGCCACTAGGGGTCAGTCGGTCACCCCTAGTAGTGATATCAAGGACACTAACAGCTCAGCAATATGTACAGCACATCCTGCAGCCACATGTGTTGCCTCTCATGGCAGAGCTTCCAAATGGCATTTTTGAGCAGTATACTGCTCTCCCACCCACAGCAAGGGTTTCCCAGAAATGTCTCAGCCAGATTGCAACACTTCCTTGGTCTGCCCGATCACAAAATTTATCAATTGAGCATTTATGGGACAATCTGAATGTCATCTTTGGCAACCTACAAGTGTACAGTATCTACAGGCCCAGATTAGATGTGTCTCATGCCTAACTGTATCCCATCTTGTTTCCCGGCTAGAGGGGGCTCACCAGGTAATAGAGCCTTCTTTCATTGTACAGTTTTCCCCAATAAACTTGTCCTTTCTTTCTAATACTGTAACCACTTACATATATCATCATTACATTCACAAATATAAAGTTTCATTTGATTCCAACACCTCCTTGGTGCATAATTTTTCTGTCAATGATTGTGTATACACCGATACAGGGATGGCTATCAATTACTGAAAGACCTACTTGAGCAAGTAAGGGTAGGTTCACATCAGTGTTTCATTTTCCATTCTTCTGATCCATCAGAACACAAAAACAAACAAAAAAAAAACACAGATCCTTTATTTTGAACTTCAGTTGTGCTCATTTTGCATCTGTTTTAGCCATTTCTGTCCGAGATCCATTTGGACGGAAATGGCTAAAATGGATGCAGAATGAGTGCAACGGATGCTCAAAATAAAGGATCAATTTTGTTTTTCTGTTCTTCTGATGGATAACAAGAACAGAAAATGAAGCAGTGATATGAGCCTAGTCTTATACTGAATCTTTTTCCACAAAACTGTATGTCAATCTGCTCTACAAAATACTGTCTGCAAATTGTACTGCATTTCATAGTGACATGTTGTCTTTTATATGTAAATTTGTAAACTGGTGTTTAAATGTGGATATTCTCTATTGTTTATGTTGGAAGTGATGTAACAATAAAAAATGAATAACTTTTTTGTTTGGCTTTTGATCGAGATTGCCTTTGTACCCATTGCGGGTTTTAATACAGTTAAAATATTGCTTAGTATTCAGCATTGCTTCTGAGTGAAATTCCCTTTATGTGATTCCTCCTCTTTTGTCATTATAATTGCTACTTTGTTTCTGTCTTGCCTTGGTTGTTCCTGGAAGCACAGTACAACAGAGACTCTCTGCCGCAGCATGAGTCTGGTCTCTACTGCCACATCTCCAATCTTCATTTTAAGATAAGCAAGCACAGCCCACTCAGTTACTCAGTTATACTCATATATATATATATATATATATATATATATATATATATACATCATACACCATATGTTTCACTTTATAAGATGCACCTGATGATAAGACACACCTAGTTTTTTAGTAGGAAAACAAGAAAAAAATTATTTTGAACCAAATAGGGTGCTTTTTGTTGGGTTATGAACTAATGGTGGTCTGTGGATGACACTGTTATGGGAAATCTGTGAATGACTCACTTTTATGGGGAATCTGTGGATGACACACTGGTATGGGGGATCTGTGGATGACAAACTGTTATGGGTTGGATCTGTGGATGACACATTGTTGTGGGGGATCTGTGGATGACACATTGTTGTGGAGGATCTGTGGATGACACACTTATGGGGGATCTGTGGATGACACACTGTTATGAGGGATCTGTGGATGACAAACTGTTATGGGGTGGATCTGTGGATGACACATTGTTGTGGGGGATCTGTGGATGACACATTGTTATGGGGTATCTGTGAATGGCACTGTTATCGGGTGATCTGTGGATGATGCACTGTTATGGGGGATCTGTGGATGACACTGTTATGGGGAGATCTGTGAATGACACTGTTATGGGGGGGAGCTGTGGACGACAAACATGTGGCACCTTATGCTGGTCCCCTCATGGCCCTATGTGTCACAATCATTAGTGTCTCATTCCCTCCTGTATTAGTTATTAATGTGTGCCCTCTGTCCCTATGTGTTACAGTGAATAATGACCCCATTACACCGGGCCATTTACAGCGGTCTTCACAAGTAAAGTCTATTCAGTTTATCCTCAAGCAGTGGTGCTGCTTTGTTAAGCTAATCACCTGTAATAGTACTCACTATCAAAGCAGCGGGCAGGCCAGCAGTGTCACATCACTCAGTCATGGTCCTGCTCCGCCAGCTTCATTAATAAAGTGGGAGGAGCGTGACCGGGGAGTGATGTTACTCTGCCGGCCTGCCCACTGCTTTGTTAGTAAGTGCTACTACAGGTGATTAGTTTAACAAAGCAGCGCCACTGCTTGAGGATACACTGAATAGACTTTACATGTGAAGTCCGCTGTGACCGGGCCCGATGTAAGGGAGTACGGTGACTGTACTAGGCCCTGCCACCAGTGCGACAGTAGTTGCCAGTTCCCAACACCTCCTCCCACCCCCCAAGATGGAGCTTCTGACCAGGCACCTCTCTGATAGCGGTCCTGTGTATACCATGTGCAACTGGTACATCACAGGCCTGCGATGTGTCGACCATGCAACATTGCACTATTCGCTTTATAAGACGTTCTGCCATTCTTTCCCCACTTTTGGGGGGTAAAAGTGCATCTTATAAAGTGGAAAATAATATATAAATATATATATATATATATATATATATATATATATATATATATATACACTCACCGGCCACTTTATTAGGTACACCTGTCCAACTGCTCGTTAACACTTAATTTCTAATCAGCCAATCACATGGCGGCAACTCAGTGCATTTAGGCATGTAGACATGGTCAAGACAATCTCCTGCAGTTCAAACCGAGCATCAGTATGGGGAAGAAAGGTGATTTGAGTGCCTTTGAACGTGGCATGGTTGTTGGTGCCAGAAGGGCTGGTCTGAGTATTTCAGAAACTGCTGATCTACTGGGATTTTCACGCACAACCATCTCTAGGGTTTACAGAGAATGGTCCGAAAAAGAAAAAACATCCAGTGAGCGGCAGTTCTGTGGGCGGAAATGCCTTGTTGATGCCAGAGGTCAGAGGAGAATGGGCAGACTGGTTCGAGCTGATAGAAAGGCAACAGTGACTCAAATTGCCACCTGTTACAACCAAGGTAGGCAGAAGAGCATCTCTGAACGCACAGTACGTCGAACTTTGAGGCAGATGGGCTACAGCAGCAGAAGACCACACCGGGTGCCACTCCTTTCAGCTAAGAACAGGAAACTGAGGCTACAATTTGCACAAGCTCATCGAAATTGGACAGTAGAAGATTGGAAAAACGTTGCCTGGTCTGATGAGTCTCGATTTCTGCTGCGACATTCGGATGGTAGGGTCAGAATTTGGCGTCAACAACATGAAAGCATGGATCCATCCTGCCTTGTATCAACGGTTCAAGCTGGTGGTGGTGGTGTCATGGTGTGGGGAATATTTTCTTGGCACTCTTTGTGCCCCTTGGTACCAATTGAGCATCGTTGCAACGCCACAGCCTACCTGAGTATTGTTGCTGACCATGTCCATCCCTTTATGACCACAATGTACCCAACATCTGATGGCTACTTTCAGCAGGATAATGCGCCATGTCATAAAGCTGGAATCATCTCAGACTGGTTTCTTGAACATGACAATGAGTTCACTGTACTCAAATGGCCTCCACAGTCACCAGATCTCAATCCAATAGAGCATCTTTGGGATGTGGTGGAACGGGAGATTCGCATCATGGATGTGCAGCTGACAAATCTGCGGCAACTGTGTGATGCCATCATGTCAATATGGACCAAAATCTCTGAGAAATGCTTCCAGCACCTTGTTGAATCTATGCCACGAAGAATTGAGGCAGTTCTGAAGGCAAAAGGGGGTCCAACCCGTTACTAGCATGGTGTACCTAATAAAGTGGCCGGTGAGTGTATATATACTGTAAATATACAGTATACTGTGTATATATATATATATATATATATATATATATATATATTATATAAAGCTGAGTGTATGTATGTGTGTGTGTACAGTACAGACCAAAGGTTTGAACACACCTCTTTCAAAGAGTTTTCTGTATTTTCATGACTATGAAAATTGTAGATTCACAATGAAGGCATCAAAACTATGAATTAACACATGTGGAATTATATACTTAACAAAAAAGTGTGAAACAACTGTAAATGTGTCTTATATTCTAGGTTCTTCAAAGTAGCCACCTTTTGCTTTGATTACTGCTTTGCACACTCTTGGCATTCTCTTGATGAGCTTCAAGAGGTAGTCCCCTGAAATGGTTTTCACTTCACAGGTGTGCCCTGTCAGGTTTAATAAGTGGGATTTCTTGCCTTATAAATGGGGTTGGGACCATGAGTTGTGTTGGGCAGAAGTCAGGTGGATACACAGCTGATAGTCCTACTGAATAGACTGTTAGAATTTGTATTATGGCAAGAAAAAAGCAGCTAAGTAAAGAAAAACGAGTGACCATCATTACTTTAAGAAATGAAGGTCAGTCAGTCCGAAAAATTGGGAAAACTTTGAAAGTGTCCCCAAGTGCAGTCGCAAAAACCATCAAGCGCTACAAAGAAACTGGCTCACATGAGGACCGCCCCAGGAAAGGAAGACCAAGAGTCACCTCTGCTGCAGAGGATAAGTTCATCCGAGTCACCAGCCTCAGAAATCGCAGGTTAACAGCAGCTCAGATCAGAGACCAGGTCAATGCCACACAGAGTTCTAGCAGCAGACACATCTCTACAACAACTGTTAAGAGGAGACTGTGTGCAGCAGGCCTTCATGGTAAAATAGTTGCAAGGAAACCACTGCTAAGGACAGGCAACAAACAGAAGAGACTTGTTTGGGCTAAAGAACACAAGGAATGGACATTAGACCAGTAGAAATCTGTGCTTTGGTCTGATGAGTCCAAATTTGAGATCTTTGGTTCCAACCACTGTGTCTTTGTGCGACGCAGAAAAGGTGAACGGATGAACTCTACATGCCTGGTTCCCACCGTGAAGCATGGATGAGAAGGTGTGATGGTGTGGGGGTGCTTTGCTGGTGACACTGTTGGGGATTTATTCAAAATTGAAGGCATACTGAACCAGCATGGCAACCACAGCATCTTGCAGCGGCATGCTATTCCATCCGGTTTGCGTTTAGTTGGACCATCATTTATTTATCAACAGGACAATGACCCCAAACACACCTCCAGGCTGTGTTAGGGCTATTTTACCAAGAAGGAGAGTGATGGGGTGCTACGCCAGATGACCTGGTCTCCACAGTCACCAGACCTGAACCCAATCGAGATGGTTTGGAGTGAGCTGGACCGCAGAGTGAAGGCAAAAGGGCCAACAAGTGCTAAGCATCTCTGGGAACTCCTTGACTGTTGGAATACCATTTCAGGTGACGACCCCTTGAAGCTCATCAAGAGAATGTCAAGAGTGTGCAAAGCAGTAATCAAAGCAAAAGGTGGCTACTTTGAAGAACCTAGAATATAAGACATATTTTTAGTTGTTTCACACTTTCTTGTTAAGTATATAATTCCACATGTGTTAATTCATAGTTCTGATGCCTTCAGTGTGAATCTACAATTTTCATAGTCATGAAAATACAGAAAACTCTTTGAATGAGAAGATGTGTCCAAACTTTTGGTCTGTACTGTATGTATGTCCGCTAAAGGGAATCCGCACCATCGCAGCTACAATCACGAAATTTGGCACACAGGTACATCAGGTGTCCGGAAGGTTTTAGAACGGGTCTCAGCTCTCCAGGACGTACCGTTTCTGAGATATTCCCAAAAAATGCATTAGCCAATAGAAGCCTGTTCACATGACGCTTATCAGCCAATAGAAGCTCACAGGCAGTTAGTCTCCACACACACCGGGTTTCCATAACAACCCAGCCAGTTCACTTCTGTAGATGAGCTTTAAAGGGGCAGAGCGCTGTGGAGGACACTGTTAAAGGAGTATTCCGGTTACCATAAATATAACTTATGTTTTAGACTAACTCATCATCAATCATTACCTCATATAATGTAAATTTCACATATTCACCATTCAGTAGTAATAAAAGATGTTTTCTTCCACTGCTACCCACTGTGTTTCCTCCTAAATTACTATGGCATCGACCTGTAATTCAGGCCACCCTCAAAAGAAGAACTTAAAAGTCCCACCCCCAGGTCCCACTAAGTCACGCCCCCATCTCAGTCAGGTCACGCCCCTTCCACTCCGCATCTGAGTCTTCGGCCGAACATGGCGGCGCTCAGGTCCACGCGGTGTTCGGCTGAACACCGCATGTGCTCGAGCGCCATGCTCGAGTCCCCTCCCCGTACACTAATTAGCCAATTACCGTGCGGGGAGGTACTGGCATTCACTGTAATGCCAGTAGCCATGTTTGCTACTGGCATTACACTGATTGGATGGCCGGGAACGCGTCATAAAACACCCGGTGACATGTGACCGACTCATACCGAGTCAGGGAGAGCTGCTGCAAGGAGGGACAGATAGTGTAGGGAGAGAAGAACGCTAGGCAGGCATATTATTTCTTTTGAAAAGACCCCAAAGCCTGACATTTACACCACCTGCGCAGCTGGTGCATGGTGTATTACTCTCTGTATACCATATACCTGACATCCTTTGCTATTTTTTCTGCTGTTAATTACGTCCGCAGTACCTATTTTGCGTCTGCTGTATAACATTTGCGCAAGGAGGCACATATAGTGTAGGGATAGGATTTGGCTAGGCAGGGCTAGTAGTTCGGTTCAAAAGACACAAAAGTCCATTGATATATCTGGCTGCATTTTTTTTTTATTTTGGGGCAAAAAGAACGCAAGTGTGCCTGTCGCTAATACCACGTGCACAGCGTGTGCATTAGAACCATTCTGTAGTCTATATACTTGACATCCGTTGCTATTTTTTCTACCGTTAATTAAGGCCGCAGTACCTATTTTGCGTCTGCTGTATAACATTTGCGCAAGGAGGCACATATAGTGTAGGGATAGGATTTGGCTAGGCAGGGCTAGTAGTTCTGTTCAAAAGACACAAAAGTCCATTGTTATATCTGGCTGCATTTTTTTTTATTTTGGGGCAAAAAGAACGCAAGTGTGCCTGACACTAATACCACGTGCACAGTGTGTGCATTAGAACCGTTCTGTAGTCTATATACCTGACATCCATGGCTATTTTTTCTGCCGTTAATTAAGGCCACAGTACCTCAGCTGCGCCTGCTTTATAACGTTTGCGCATTCTAAATATTTGACATTCGGTGACATTTTTTTGATCATACACTTAACAAAAAACTGCACTACTGTACTTGTGACAAAGTTGCATATATACTATATAATATGCGCAATGCGAGCAGAAAGGGACGGAGAAGTGGGCGTGCTGCTAATGGTGAACACAGAGGCCATGGCTCTGGGCGCGGTCAAACTGTGCCTGCTGGCAGAGCCCAAGAAACAAAGTCATCCAAAACTCCTAGCTTCATGTCACAGTTTGCAGGGCGGTGCAAGACACAACTGTTGTTGCCGCACCAGTGCGAGCAGGTAGTCTGTTGGATTTCCGCTGATAATGCTTCTAGTCAGTTAAGCACCACTCTCTCTTCCACAAAGTCCAGTCTCAGTAGCCAAGAGTCTGGGCAACCGCATCCTTACCCTGATACTCCATCCTCCCACCATGCAGAGTCTGGGCAAAGAAGAGATCTGACATTGGGATATTCAAAGGAGCTTTTTTCATCACCGTCCCTTGGCTTGGGCCTCTCGCCAAGGCTGCTTGAAGTGGGACATGAGGAGATATTGTGCCCTGATTCCCAAACTATTGAGCATCCACAGTCTGAAGAAGATGATGGTGGGGAATGGCAATTAGCATCTCACAAGGTGCATGATGATGATGAGACACAGTTGCCAATAAGTCAAGGGCAACTAGTGCCTCAAGAGGTTGATGATGAGGATGAGACACAGTTAAGTCAGGTTCTTGTTAGTTCACCATGTCAGGAGGAGGACCAGAATGAGGAAGTGGAAGAGGAGGTGGTGGACGATGAAATAGCTGCCCCAACTTGGGAAGGTGGCAAGCCGAGCGAGGACAGCAGTACAGAGGGGGAGGGATCCGCAGCACCGCAACAGGCTGGAAGAGGCAGTGGGGTGGCAAAAGGGAGAAGGCAGGCCACACCAACCAGGCCTGCAATTGTTCCCCGGAGCAGCCCCTTGCGGCAATCTCCCTTGCCAAGGGTTAGGTGTTCTGCAGTCTGGCGGTTGTTTGAGGAAAGTGCTGACGATAAACGGATTGTAATTTGCAACCTGTGCTGTACCAAGATGAGCAGGGGCGTAAACACCAGCAACCTGACCACCACCAGCATGATCCACCACATAGCAGCAAAGCACCCTAAAAGGTGGGCTGAACGCCTGGGTCCACGATCTGTGTCTGCAGGTCACACCACTGTCTCCTCTTCCCCTCTGTTACCTGCTGTCCAAGACGCAGGCCCAGATGCCTCCCGCCCTGCACCTGGACCTTCGCAGGAAACATCAGCCAGCAAGTCCACTTCAATGTCCCAGCACAGCGTTCAAATGTCCTTACCCCAGGCATTGGAACGCAAGCGCAAATACCCTGCCACCCACCAACAGGCCATAGCTCTTTCCAAATTGCTGGCCCTGGAAATGTTGCCATTTAGGCTGGTGGACACCGAGGCTTTTTGCAGCCTGATGGTGGCTGTCCATCGTTACGCAGTCCCCAGCCTCCGCTATTTTTTCCCAGTGTGCCATCCCTTCCTTACACCAGCATGTGTCCAGAAACATAACCTGTGCCCTGACCAACGCAGTTACTGGCAAGGTCCACTTAACAACTGACACATGGACAAGCGTTTCTGGCCAGGGACGCTACATTTCCCTGACGGCACACTGGGTGAATGTTGTGGAGGCTGGGAGCGAGTCGAACCCTGGGATGGCACAGGTGCTACCCACGGCAAGGATTGCAGGCCCTACTTCCATCCAGATTTCCGCCACCACCTACAGTAGCGGCTGCAACCCCTCCTTCTATTCCTCCACCTCCTCCTCCACTTCCCATGCAGAATTGCCATCTTGCAGCACCAGTCAGACTTCACTCAGTAGCTGGAAGCAGTGTAGCACAGCAGTCGGGAAGCGGCAACAGGCCGTGCTGAAGCTTATTTGCCTAGGTGACAAACAGCACACCGCTTCAGAGCTGTGGCAGGGCATAAGGGACCAGGCTGAGCTGTGGCTCTCGCCAGTCAACCTACAGCCAGGCATTATCAGCGCGAATTGGAGGAGGAGGAGTAGCAGGAGACGGTTGCCACCGCTACACGGGGTAGCCATAGCACATTTACACCATCTCTTCGGCATGGATGGGCCGAAGAGGAGCAAGAGGATGAGGAGGATATTGAGAGTCATCATCCTGGTGGGGAGAACGAAGCCTTGTCTGTTGGGACTCTGGCACACATGGCTGACTTCATGCTATGCTGCCTTTCCCGTGACCCTCTTGTTATACGCATATTAGCCAACACCGATTACTGGTTGTTCACCCTTCTCGACCCCCGCTACAAAGAGAACTTCTCATCTCTCATTCCTGTGGTGGAGAGGACAAGTAAAATGTTGCAATACCAGAAGGCCCTTGTCGAAAAATTGCTCCAAAAATTTCCATCTGACAACGCTGGCGGCAGAATACGTAGTTCCTTGGCCACCCGAGGAGGGGAGACGAGGGGAACACACAGCAGTTCCAACAAAGGCAGGGCGACAAGGCCTGGGACAGTTTCATACGACCCCGCCAGCACCCTCACCCTGATGAGCGGCCTAGTGTCACAAGGAGGGAAAAGTTTTGGAAGATGGTAAAGGAGTACCTAGCTGACCATGTCAATGTCCTCAGCGATCCCTCTGTGCCGTATAATTATTGGGTGTCTAAGCTGGACACGTGGCACGAACTGGCGCTCTACGCCTTGGAGGTGCTGGCCTGCCCTGCCGCCAGCGTTTTGTCTGAGCTGGTATTTAGTGTCGCTGGGGGGCATAATTACTGATAAGCGCATACGCCTGTCAACTGAAAATGCTGACAGTTTGACGCTTATCAAAATGAACAAGGCCTGGATTGCCCCTGACTTCTCTACTCCACCAGAGGAAACATGAAGGAACCTTAAATGTGGCTTTTAGGGTGTATTGAATACACTGTATTCCCATGTACACCTTCCTCTTCTTGTCCTCTTCCTCCTCATCCTCCATCATATGAAACTGATTATTAGGCTGCCCTCGAAGTTCACCAGCTGGCCCTGCACCATAATTTTTTAGACGGTCAGCTCACCAGCTGGCCCTGCACCATAATTTTTTAGACCGTCAGCTCACCAGCAGGCCCTCAACCATAATGTTTTAGACGTCAGCTCACCAGCTGGCCCTCAACCATAATATTTTAGACGGTCAGCTAAGCGGCATGTCACCCATAATGTTTTAGACGGTCAGCTCAACAGCATGACACCCATAATTTTTTATACGGTCAGCTAAGCATCATGTCACCCATAATGTTTAAGACGGTCAGCTCACCGGCAGGCCCAGAACCATAATATTTTAGACGGTCACCTCACCAGCAGGCCCTCAACCATAATGTTTTGGACGATCAGCTGACCAGCTGGCCCTCAACCATAATGTTTTAGACGGTCAGCTCAGCGGCATGTCACCTATAAAGTTTTAGACGGTCAGCTCAGCGGCAGGTCCAGAACTATAATATTTTAGACAGTCAGCTCACCAGCAGGCCCTCAACCATAATGTTTTAGATGGTCAGCTAACCAGCTGGCCCTCAACCATAATGTTTCAGACAGTCAGCTCAGCGGCATTTCACCCATAATGTTTTAGACGGTCAGCTCAGCAGCATGTCACCCATAATTTTTTAGACGCTCAGCTCAGTAGCATGTCATCCATAATTTTTTAGATGGTTGGCTCAGCAGCAGCGTGTCACCCCTATTGTTTTTGAGTGTCAGCAGCAGGCCATCAATCATAAGTTTTCAAGGGTCTGATGCCCTCCTTTATGTGTAATAAAGGGGGTATTGGAGTGCTTGTTGCTTGTAATTTTTGGCAGCCCTATCACTTTGTGCATAGGCTTTATGAGTGTAGGAATCCCACATCATGAACAATTGTACCACAATGTGAATGAGGCCCTTCTTTATGTTATATACTGGTTGTATCGGAGTGCCTCTTCCTTGTAATTTTTGGCAGCACTTGCGCTTTACGTACAAGTAAATATATTTTTCCTAACAATATTTCCTCTAAAATCGATGATATCTTCTGTTTTTGGGGGTATTATTATCATTGCGTAAAAGTGGCGTAATAGTCGGACATCATCGTTAATAGCAGCGACTTGGGTGTCCAAGATGCATCCAGACATCCTCCCCATGCTGTTCTCTAACCATTTCTGTGTTGTTTCAACCATTTTCTCACGTTTCCCTATGAACCAGACACCCTCCCCCTCTGCAGAGCAGGGGGTGCCTGGTCTTTATGTGTCCTTTATGTGTAATAAAGGGGGTATTGGAGTGCATGTTCCTTGTAATTTTTGGCAGCCCTATCACTTTGTGCATAGGCTTTATGAGTGTAGGAGTCCCACATCATGAACAATTGTACCACAATGTGAATGGGGCCCTCCTTTATGTTATACTAGCTGAAGGACCCGGCTTCGCCCCGGGTATATTTAATTTATTTCATTTACTGTTTGTGTGTGTGTCGTTAAAAGATATCGAGAGTGACCTCTACAGTGCCAGCCCCTTTAACAGTGACCTCTACAGCTGCCTGCCCCTTTAAAAAGTGACCTCTACAGCAGCCCGTCCCTTTAACAGTGACCTCTACAGCTGCCCGCCCCTTTAACAGTGACCACTACAGCAGCCTGCCCCTTTAATAGTGACCTCTACAGCTGCCCGCCCCGTCTTCACCCCAGAAAGCCAGACCTCACCGGCCATTCCCCCAAACGTGAAACAGCGCCCCCAGTTCCCATGAAGACACACCCCTACACATGAGGCCTCGCCCCCCTGTCTCCGTGAAGACACGGAGGAGAAGCTGTCTGAGTGTGAGCTACTGAAAGGGTGGACATCCCTGCGTCCGTCCAGGCACTGCGTCGGACGGAGAACAGGTAGCCAGAAAACTGGACTGTCCAGCCTAAAGCAGGACATCTGGCTACCCTAACATCAGCCTGCCCCTAGGGTAGCCAGAGGTCTTGTTTTAGGCTGGACAGTCTGGCTTTCAGACTCCCTGTCCTCTGTCATGCGCAGGGCCTTTATAGACACAAGGATGTCCTTTTGAACAGCTCACTCTCAGCAGCAGCACTGTGCAGTCTAAGCAATGAGCTGCAGGGAGAAAGTCACCCTCCCCCCACCCCTGCAGCTGACAGAAGGTGATTTTTACCTATATTTTTAATCCAGGTCAAATGCGGCATGGGAGGGGCGTGGCCTGACTGAGTCACGGGCGTGACTTAGTGGGATCTGGGGGTGGTGCTTTTAAGTCCTTTTTTTGACGGTGGCCTGAATTACAGGTCGATGCCAAAGTAATTTAGGAGGAAGGTGGGTAGCAGTGGAAGAAAACATCTTTTATTACTAACTGAACGGTAAATATGTGAAATTTACATTATATGAGGTAATGATTGATGATGAGTTAGTCTAAAACATAAGTTATAGTTATGGTAACCGGAATACTCCTTTACCATTGTCTTCCACAGTGCTCTGCCTCTTTAATGCAGACCTACAGCAGTGAACTGGCTAGGTTGTCATAGAAACCTGGTGTGTGGAAACTGCCTGTGAGCTTCTATTGGCTGATAAGGGTCATGTGACCAGGCTATTATTGGCTAATGCATTTTTTTTTTTAATATCTCAGGAACGGTACGTCCTGGAGAGCTGAAAACTGTTCTAAAACCTTCCCGGACACCTGATGTACATGTGTGCCAAATTTTGTGATTGTAGCTGCAGCGGTATGGATTCCTTTAGCGGACATACACACACACACACATACACTCAGCTTTATATATTAGATACTGGTTGTATCGGAGTGCCTCTTCCTTGTAATTTTTGGCAGCACTTGCGCTTTACGTACAAGTAAATATATTTTTCCTAACAATATTTCCTCTAAAATCGATGATATCTTCTGTTTTGGGGGTATTATTATCATTCCGTAAAAGTGGCGTAATATTCAGACATCATCGTTAATAGAAGCGACTTCGGTGTCCAAGATGCATCCAGACATCCTCCCCATGCTGTTCCCTAACCATTTCTGTGTTGTTTCAACCATTTTATTACGTTCCCTATGAACCACACACCCTCCCCTCTGCAGAGCAGGGGGTTCCTGGTCTTCTCCCATTGACTTCTATTATACTCGGGTGCTCGGCCGAGCACTCGAGCACCACCTAGTGTTCGGCCAGAACACCCGAGCATCGCAGTGCTCGATCATCACTAGTGGACATCCCTGTGTCTGTCCAGGCCCTGCGCCGGACGGTAGACATGCAGGGAGTTTGAATTCCAGACTCTCCAGCCTAAAACTGGACCTCTGGCCACCCTAGGGGCAGGCTGATGTTAGGTTGGCCAGATGTCCGGCTTTAGGCTGGACAGTCTAGTTTTCTGGCTCCCTGTTCTCTGTCCGGCGCATGTGGCCTCATGTTTAGTGGTGTGGCTTCATGGGGACCAGGGTGCTGCTTCACGTTTGGAGGAATGGCCGGTGAGGTCCGGCTTTCTGGGGTGAAGATAGTGGCCACCCTAGCTGCTGTGGAGGTCACAGTTAAAGGGAGGGTGCTGTGGATGTTTCTGTTAAGGGGCGGGCAATGTAGAGGTCACTCTCGATATCTTTTAACGGCACACACACAAACATTAAATGAAATAGATTAAATATACCTGG